>JAOXJP010034509.1:0-16678 GCA_025762735.1 Platanus orientalis | reverse complement strand
GACCTAGCCTATTAAGTGGGTATGACTCAACCTCTAGGAGAAATGTCTCAACTTCTAGAAGACCTCTAATTAAATGCCATTATGTGGATTGGATGGTAATATAAGGGTTGAGTGCATCAAAAGGCAAAGGGACTTGCATGCTTAAAGTTCACAAGAGTCTTGGAGAATAAATCAAGCTTATTCCCAAAAGACTCATAATGCAAGAAATCTAAAAAGAAAAGAAAAATTCAATTTTTAGAACCCAAACATCATTTTCGAAAGAAAAAGAAAATGATCCACTCAAGAGAGATCAAGATCCAAAAAAGATGGATTAAGAAAATTTGGGTGAAGAAAGATGAACTCACATCTTATTTAGGAGTGAGAGCATGTCAAGATGATATCTTGACAATGAAAATAACTCAATAAAGGTCATAGGAAAGAGGGCTTTAAATGATCTGGATTGGATCTAAGCCCTACAAGTAGGATTAAATGAATCCTAAATAAATGATCTTAATAAGATCATAAAAGGCCATTTAGATGATCTTAACTTAAGGAACAAAGCCAAACTAGCAATCTAGGAATATGCCTAGGTGAATGGCATCAATCTTGATAGAACACCTTTATAGGGAATTGATAATCTATCAAGAGTGTCAATTGTCCCAAGCTTGTGTAAAGCCATACTAGATTCACACTCTTAGATTCCTTTGCTTGAGTAAATGCAACTCAAACTCTTAAAAACATATGGAAAATTAGTCTAAGATGTGTACATGTGACTATTCATGATATGTTATTCTTATTTAGTTAACATATAGATCATGATGGATTTGTTTTTAATTGGAGTATTTACATATATATGTGTCCAAGTCACCTTAGCATACCTTGAGCATGTATGCTCCATAAATGCACGTTTATTGATTGCTCTTAGTGATCCTATGCCTTCTTATACACATTATTAGATCACTAATGACACATTGATCTTGATAGGTACATCCTTTTATGTCATTTATGCATTTATGACCTACCATGCATATTCTTTAATGCATGACATTTGCTTTAATAGATATACCTATTCAATGGTCATTGATCTTGATCCATAATACTTGACTAAAATGTCTATTATGGACAATTCCTATCTCAGACCTATATGCTCACTGAAATCACTTGGTCCACTTGCTCATTTTTCTCCTTATTAATTCATAACAAAGAATTAAGTGAAGAGGGAATATGGGGAAGAAAACCTCATAAAAAATATAGATTTGATAGAAGTCCTTAGAATACCTTAAGCAAAAGCAAATCAAAGGGCTTAAGGAGGACAAGAAGAAGTCGTTGTCCAACATAGCATAAGAAAATGACAAATTAAAGAAGATGATCTCCATAGGAAAGAACCATGGTGACATGAAATGACTTAAATATAATTTCAATGTCAATCATACTTTCTCCTCACAAAAGACTAAGATTGTCTTTGTGAAAGCCAAGGGATAGGCTATTGCACAAGCCTCCCACAAGGGCAAGGAGAAAGCAACTTCTCAAGGATTATCACAAAGGTCCTATAGGGTTAAGAGGAAGGAAAACACGTTCAAGGGTAAGGCTCCCTTGAAACTAGGTAAAGAGTTTGAAAAATCAAAACCTCAACCATATTCCTATGCCATGATAGCATAGAATAACTTTCAAGCTAATCAGGCTTCTACCTCTAGAGGATCTCCAGAAAATACCTCCAATCCACTTTCGGAAATCCTAAAGAGAAAGTTAGAAAGAATTCGATCATATAGGAAGAGGATGACATCAAATCTCAAAATCACCAAGCTTTAAAGAAAATACATAATGAGAAGAATGTCAATAAGAGAATCTATTTTCAAAATCTTGAAAATAGGAACCTTCTCAAGAAAAAGTAACTAGCCCGAAAGGAAAAGATAATAAAATATGGGTTAGGAAGGATGAGCTAAAGTGCTTAGTCATCCAAATGGCTCTAAGAGCAAGGAACATATTAAGGTGGTACCTTGATAATGAGTCCTCAAAGATATATGACCATGATAGGTCATTGCTTGTCAATCTTGAGGAATCCAAAAATGGGAGTGTCATGTTTGGTGATGGAGACATTGCCAAAATCATTGGTAAGAGAACTGTAGAGGTCTTTGGTATTCCCACATTCACCAATGTCTTTTATTTATTCAAGGGCTAAAGAACAATCTAATTAGCATAAGCCAAATATGTGATAAAGGCTATAGTGTGCACTTTGTGAAGGACATGTGTGAGATTAAGAACAAGGGAAGTGATGAAATCCTTGTCAAAGGGTTAAGGACAAGCTTCAAGTGCTTTGTCATCGAACCCAACAAGTATGAGTTAACGTTGGATGCTTGTAATATGTCTCAAAAGGATGAGACTAATCTTTGGCATCAAATATTAGGTCATATCAACTTTAGAGACCTATCTAAGACTTGCCTAGGTAGTCCCAAGTTGACAATCCTATGTGCAAAGGTTGTCGAATGGGCAAATAAGTTAGAGTCCCTCACAAGAAGACAAACTAAATAGGCATACCTAGGCCTCTAGAAACTTCTCTATATGAACTTGGCCAGTCCAACGAGAATAGAGAGTCAATGAGGTAAGAAATACTTCATGGTTGCTATGGATGATTTCTGATCACATTTCACTTAGGTGGTATTCTAAGGGAGAAATCTAAGGCCTTTAATGGATTCTTGAGTAGTTGTAAAAAAAATCAAGTTGAAAAGGTCCTCCCCACCAAGCACACTCGAAGCAATCAGGGAAGGGATATTGAGAATCACCAGTTCTCAGATTTGTCTAATAAGAATGGATCAAGATGAACTCTCATCTCAACAAAGCTTAGAGGATGAAGGTGATCCTAAGGAGAGAAGGATCACAAAATAATTATCACTCAATGATATCATTGGTAATCCATAGGATGGAGTGAGAACAAAAGGCAAATCAATAACATCCTATGTCATCTCTGTTTCTCTTCTAAGATAGAACTTAAGAAAGTAAAATAGGCTCTAAATGATCCGTCTTGGATCAATGTCATGTAAAATGAACTCAACAAAATGATGTATGGTTCTAAACTGAGAGACCCTCTTAGAAGAACTTCATTAGCCAACAGATATGCTTAGAGAGGAAACATAGTCTATGAAGAGACATTTACACCTATAGCTAAGAGTGTCATTCGATATGTCCATGAGACAATTGACTTCGGCCCTTGGTATCCATTTGACATTGCTCCAGCCCTAGCTGGAGTTTCAAATGCTGATTGAGCTAGTAATGTTAATGATTGTAAAAACTTAAGTGGTGAAAACTTCTACATGAGAAATTATCCAATTTTGTGGCATTGTCGAAAGAAAATCTTATATCACTATCAATAGTCGAAGCAGAAAACATTGACGCAATGGGTGAATGTGTGTAACTGTCATGGATAAAGCAGATGCTTGGGGATTATAAGTTGTCTCAATCTACGATGAATCTGTTCATTAACAACTCTAATGAAATCCAAGTTTCTAGAATCTGGACTAAAGATATTCGTCACCATTTTATTCGTAAATTGGTTGAAGAGAAAACAATATTTCTAGAGCATGAATCAATGGAGGAACAACTAGCAGATATCCTCACGAAGGCCTTGGACACAAAAAGATTTCAATGTCTTCGAGACTTGATGGGAATGTGTTCTATATAAAGTTACATTAAAAAATACCCTAAAATTAATAAGAAACCTTATATTTGGGGTAAGTGGGGGCCAATCGAGCAAGAACGAAAAGAATCTAGGGTTTTACCCAAAAGATTTCATTTTGGATATATCCAAACTGGTGATACCATGGTGATTTTGGGCATATTCTCCGATGCTTTATTGCCTTGGGAAGAAGGTGGAGAGCATGGATCAGAGACTGGTCCATATCAAAGGCATGATTGATCCCTCTAGAGCACAGGCACCTAGAGTTGTCCTCGACATTCTCACCAGCGACAAGGATGAGGACGAGGTTGAGGAGAGTGAAAAGGATGCATGAGCTTATAGTTTTTATTCTTTTTTTATGAATTTTGATGTATTCCTTGTCATTTTGAGACTTAAACATGTACATCTTTTTGGAAATCAATGAAAATATCATTTCTTTTTGCTATGATTTACATTTTATAGTATGTTATTTCTCCACTCTTATGAAATCCCCTTTGTTATGCATTTAATCTAAAACCTTTGGTATCTATGACAAAAAGGGGAAGAGTTAAGAAAAAGATAAGTAAGACTTGAAAATTTTGAAAATCAAAGGCAACTTTAAACAAAAAATTGGTATATCATATGAGGGAGTAAAAATGAATTACCAAAGTTAGGAGGAGTAAAACATAAGGATTAATGAAACTCTACATGTCATTAATCTAAGAAATGATAAAGTGAAATATCTTAAGACTAAATGTGTTCAACGCATAATCACTTGCATTTATCATACTTGATACGTCACTTCATGGGCATTTACATTTCATCACATTCATTTGCTTTCCTGTGTGCTCATTATACTTTATCATTTGATTAGATTAATCTTGGTTTGAGAAAGGTATACTTTTTGTCAAATGGGTTTTAGGAAGTTAAAACTAAAGCACATTGTAAATGAGGAGCAACCAATGAAAAACCCAAACTCGTATCAAAGGGGAGAGCCAAAGAAATTCATTGAAGATATGGCTAGTGTTGGAGTTCATGAAATTATTGTAATATTCATTTTGTACTCTATTTTCATGTATTTAAAGTTTTATCATGGAATTTCCAAAGGGGGAGATTATAAATTTAATTTGTTGTAAATTCTATGAACTGTAAAATACATGTTTTGTATAGACTAGGACATGAGTGGTGTCATGTTAGAGTCTAAGAGGTTATTGGGTCCAAGAACCATGAAGATCATCATTAAGTACCAAGAAAGCCTCAAGAGATCAATCTAGGAGTCAACAAATCATCCTGAAGGGTTCACACTTCATTCTGAACTATCATAAGGTAAATCAAGTAAAAAGGCATAACCTCAAAGTAGTGGAAACACTGTATAATGGTTAAAACTTTAACAAACAGTTTTTAATCAATGGCCAATGTGATTTGACCGTTGGGGAATGTTCTAATCTAATGGACATGAATCATTTTCATCTAAAATAAGAGAGAATGAGCCCCAATGAGAAAACTAATGGTTGTTGCTAAAATCTCATACAATTGAAAGCTCTATTGTTTATTGTGGTAGATCTTGAGAGGTTTAGTTCTCCTAACTTTTGGGATATCTCTCTCTATGCTTAGATAGGTAAATCTATACCCAAGATCATTCAATTGACACCTCTCCAATCTTGCTAAGGCATATCTTTAAGATGTAGGCTACAAGGGTTGCCGATAAGGAAACCTAAGAAGAGATAGTGTGGGATTGTGTGTCACACCTTACTCAAGAAGGAGCAACCCACTAGAGTTGGTTTTACTAGCTTGAAAAGCCACCAAGAAGAATTGGAAAAGATAGTTACATCTAGCTCAACAATGAACAACCCTAACTTGTGTGCAAGGCAACAACAACCTTCAAGAGGTAAACATTTGCCTTTAACTTTATTTAAGTTATTGAAACCACTCCTGTTGGAGACACCAGGAGAAGTGACACTAGCGCCGGAGACACCGATAGTGTAGACCAATAGCTCTTCCGTCGGAGACACCGAAAGAGTAGACCATAAACCTCACTCACTGGAGACACCAGTGTAGCTTGTTTGACAAGTAGAATAAGCATTTTATTAATTTTAGCCTTGATTGTAATACCTTCAATCTTAATAAAATTACATAGTGGTGAGCTTTTCAGAGTGGATGTAGGCCATTGTGCTGAACCACTATACATCTTGTATACATTTGTGATTACTTATGGTTTGCATTTTCAATTGTCATTTACATTGTCAAGCATTACACATATTGATATAATTTCACATGTAGAATAATTGAACATATTCATGTGCATAATTCAATTGCAATTAAATATTAGGACAATTAAATCAATTAAGTAACAATTGAATTGGGGGTAATCTAAAAGAATTTTTAAAATTTCATATTCACCCCCCTTTTAGGATTAATATTGGAACTTCATTATTCGCATGTTCTAGTTTCGAGCTCTTTACAACCTTCTCATACTCTCCCCACCAATGCATGAAGTTGCTCCCTTGCAAGAAAATCTCTAGGGATACTGCGTAACTGTTTATCAATCTCAAAACATAACTCTCAAACATCTTTAGCTTTTCCCAAGATGATTCTTCTCCATTCTTCAACGAATTGGTTAAAATTATAGCCTCTCCCACGTCTGCCCAGAAGCAAGAATCCTCCGTTAGAGTAGTAGCCTTATTCCATATCTTTTCATTCCTCTGATGCCCTGTTGCTCTCTCCTCCTCATCTTCCTTCTACCATTTCTCCAACATTATGATCTTCCTTTTGTTTGGTAATCTTTCTCATCGTTCGTATAGTATTGAGCAATGTCAAGATGGTCTAGCATTCTTTTATATGTTATATATTTCACTATAAAGCCAACGGGTTGGAAAGTGGGTCCCTTGCTTCCGAGGCTTCCTCTTTGCTTCTTTAACCTCGTTTTCCCAATATTTTGTGAGACGTGATTTGAACATAATACAACTCATGTCCCATGTACTTATATTTTGCTTCCTCTTATAGCTATCATAGTAGCCAATGCCCTCCGTAAATGTGACCTTCTTTACCATTCAAGATGAGCCATGAGTACTTTTATATCACTTAACTTTTTATCAACATTAGAGACATGCAATTGATTCATTGTTTCTCGTTTCTCCATTGCTGCAATCAAAGTGTCATCCTCATTGTTCTCATGCTACTGCTACCACAAGTTTGAGAATTCAAGTGGGTTAGGGAACCAATGAATCAAAATTTTATAGTGACATGCATAGTTGTTTCCCAAGCAAGAAACAATACTAGTTGAGGTAGGCCGGTTTGAATTGCATACAAATCATTATGGAGAGACAAAAAATGTAATTCTTGGGGTAGTTTCTTAATTAATCTTTTTATGAGAATTTTACAAAAATACTCATCTCATATATATTTGATTTGTGATCAAATGAAGGTGGCGACATGTGAAAATATGATGGTTTGGTTATAGTTGAAAGTTATAGCATGATTAATTACTCATGAATAAATCTATTCCTGTATGAAGGTGATGTAGAACGGACAACACAAGCTTTCCTTGAACAAAGGGACCGATAGAAGTTTACACATAAGAAGGCCAAAAAGTACTAGTAGAAATCATGAGCCTCGGCGACGAAATTACCTAAAATTTGGTGAGCTAAAGGAAGGGAATCATTGCAATGATCAAAACTCATCGCTTTTCCATGAGCACTGCCACTTTTCGCACAAATTCCTTCGTTAAGGCCCTCAAATCAGCATTTTTGCTATTTTTAGTAACTTTCCTTCTTGCTATAACTTTCAATTTAGAAGTCAGAATAAGATCCTATTTATTCTGGGATGTCTCTTAAGGACCGTAGGATTTGATTTTGTTATTATGTCAAATTTACTATTTTTGGTAAAATTTACCAAATTAGCCAAATTTCGTGCCTAACACGAATTATGGTTTCTTTTCTCTATTTAAAGCATTGCAGCCTTCAAGGAAATTTAGTTTTTGATTAATAAAAGATTCAGAATGAGTTTCTCTTCCCTAGTGAAGTTTAGGGTTTTCTCAACAAAGGAGAATGATGTGTTCTTCTCCTTACTATGTCACTACGTCAGTTGGTGTTAGAGCCTAGTCAGAAATCCTAGGTTCGATGGCTAACTCACAAAACGATGACAACCTCTCTAGCAACGATGATCATGAGGGAGTGGCTCTTTTGATAGTTGACTTTGAAAATTTTCAGTGTGACAACCAGCAAGTATTGCGTGATTTGCAGACCATAACCACTAGGTTAACATTGGAAATTACTTAGATTCGTGGAGATGACAGGAATCATGATAGACAACAAGCCTATCGTGATTGTGTTCTGAATAAACAAAATAGGTAACAAGTCTATGAAAAACTGTCTAGTGATGAAGAAGAGTATGCCAAAGAAGAATTCATGGGGTGTAGAGATGATAGAGATTATCATGGTCAAAGAGGCTAGGGATTTAGGGGTCATGGAGGCCAAGACTTCAAGGGATATGGTGGTCGAGGGGACCAAGGTAAATATCAGATGAAGATGGACTTATCCAGTTTTGATAGTTATCTTCACATCGAAGATTTCCTTGATTACCAAGCTAGGGTGGAGAGGTTCTCTGATTACATGGAGGTTCATAAAGAAAAGAAGGTCAAACTAGTAGCATATAAGTTAATTGGAGGAGCATCTACCTGGTGGGAGTAGACTTGACTTTATTGCACAAGGCAAGAAAAAGTGCTGGTGTGCTTTTGGCTGAAAATGAAGTGCATGTTGTAGGCTAGACTTTTACTATTAGACTATGAGCAAATGCTTTTCCAACAATACCAGAACTGTAGACAAGGAAGTCAAACTGTGGCAGTATATATGGAGAAATTTTAGCGACTTTGAGCACATTATGAGTTGTCAGAAACTGAGGCACAATAGGGCGCACTATTTATTGGGGGATTATGTATGACCATTCAAGATTAAGTGTCCCTACAAGCCATATTCTCTATTGTAGAGGCTATTAACTCGACTATGAGGGCAGAAGCATAACTGGATCGAACCCACACAAGAAATCAGGTACCAAACAAAAGTTCCCTCGAATCTTCACGCAATGCGTTGATTAAGGGAATGCAGCTTGTGACTTCACCACCACCAATTGATACGAATTGAGAAGTGAGCAGCAGTAGTGGTCCGACAACAAACACAGACTAGAATCCTAATCCTTATAAGTGACCCACAGTTGACAAGTGTTATGATGTGGAGTGCTTGGGCATCGTTCAAACCAGTGTCCACAAAGGAGAATAGCAAACCTAGTGAAGGGCAACGAGCTTGATGAGGAAGAGTAGACAAATGATGCAAACCAGAGGATGATGACAATGGTGTAACCAAGCCAAATGATAGAGATATCCTCTCACACTCTCTTGTGGTGAGGAGGTTATTATTAGCGCCAAAGAGAGAGGGACACCCGCAAAGGCATAGTATTTTTAAGACTAGATGCACTGTCAATCGGAAGGTCTATAATGTCATCATTGATAGTGGCAGTACCGAGAACATTGTCTCTTAAGCCATGGTTTCAAAACTTGGCCTGAAGATAGAGACGACATCGATTCAAAGGTAACACGTACTTGTCATTTTCCCTTCTCCATTAGAAAAATTATCTTGATGAGATTGTGTGCGATGTGGTGGATGGGGAGGCTGTGGTAATCCAATGTTGATGCTATACATAGGGGTTGAGACAATGTTTATATATTCAACAAAGGGGGGTAAAAAATTACTCTAGTACCTCTTAGAGGGAACGATTCACATAAAACTTTAAAAGTGGATGGGAAGTCTTTTCTCCTTTCTGGAAACAAAGACTTTGGAGTAGAGGTGGAAGATATAGGTGAAATTCATGTCTTAGTCGTACAAGGAGTGGTGTAAGTAGAACCCATTGCAATTTTAGAGAAATTACAACCAATGCTTGATGAGTTTAAGGAGATCACTCCAAAAGAACTACCTCATGGTTTACCTCCGATGCAGGATATACAACACCACATCGACTTGGTACTAGGTTCCAACCTGCCTAATCTCCCACACTACCGGATGAGTCCAAAAGAAAGTCAAATTTTGTAGGAGCAGGTAGACGATCTTATGCAAAAGGAGCTGATTCAAGAGAGCATGAGTCCTTGTGTTGTGTCCACTCTATTGACTTCGAAGAAAGATGGTAGTTGGTGTATGTGCATAGATAGCCAAGCTATCAACAAAATAACAGTCAAATACAGGTTCCTATACCGTGGCTGGAGGACATGTTAAATTTATTGAATGGATCGAAGATTTTTACAAAGTTGGACCTACAAAGTGGATATCACCAGATTTGTGTGAGGCTTGGGGATGAATGGAAGACTGCGTTCAAAACTAAAGAGGGTTTATATAAGTGGTTGGTGATACTTTTCAGACTATCCAACACTCCAGGTACCTTCATGAGACTAATGAATCAAGTTTTAAAACCCTTCATTAGCAAATTTGTTGTCATTTATTTTGATGACATCCTAATATACAGTTGAACTAAGGCTAAACATGTGGCACACTTGAGGGAGGTTCTAATAGTATTGCAAGAAAATAAACTGTATCTCAATCTAAAAAAATGTAATTTCATGACAGATAATTTATTGTTTTTGGGGTTTATAGTAAGTGTTGAGGGCATTTAAGTTGATGACGAGAAGGTGAGAGCAATTTGTGAATGGGTAACTCCTAAAACAGTGAGTGAAGTTCACATCCATGACCTAACAACCTTCTATAGGAGGTTTGTTAGGAATTTTAGTAGTATTATCAGACCCATCACTGAGTGCATGAACTGAGTGCATGAAGAAAGGGAAGTTTTAGTGGAGAGAAGAAGCGAATCAGAGTTTTGGTTTGATTACGGAGAAGTTTTTCCATTACACCAGTCTTAGCATTGCTGAGCTTTGAGAAACCTTTTCAGGTAAAGTGTGATGCTTCCATTGTGGGGGTAGGTGTCGTATTGTCACAGGAGGGTCGCCTTGTGGCATTTTACAGTGAGAAGCTTAGTGAGACATGCAAGAAGTGGTCGACATATGAATTAGAGTTTTATGCAGTCTTTTATGTCTTAAAGTATTGAGAACATTACTTAATTCAACGTGAGTTCGTGATATACACAAACCACCAAGCATTAAAATTCATTAATAGTCAAAAAAACATCAACCGAATGCATGCCAGGTGGGTTTCCTACATTCAGAAGTTCTCCTTATCACTGAAGCACAAGTCAGGCCAACAGAATAAGGTTGCCGATGCATTGAGTTGACACACGTCCTTGTTAGTAACATTATGGGCCATGGTTATTGGTTGGTTTTGACTGCCTGAAGGAGTTGTATAAAGAAGATGATGACTTTGGGAGTATTTAGGCTAAGTGTCAGAATGGAAGGTCGGTAGAAGGTATGCTGGTTCAAGATGGGTACTTGTTTCGTGGTAATCAATTGTACATCCCAAAAAGTTTACTAAGGAAGCAAATAATCAATGAGTTGCATGGTGCTGGTTTGGGTGGACATCTAGAGCGAGACAAGACAGTGGCCTTGGTTGAAGAGCAGTACTATTGGCTTCAGTTGAAGAGGGATGTAGGCAATCATGTTCGCAAGTGCCCAATTTGTCAAACAGCAAAAGGCCAATCTCAAAATACAGGCTAGTACCTACCTTTGCTAATTTCAGCGTTGCCTTGGGTGGATCTGTCTATGGACTTTATATTGGGTCTTCTGCGGACTCAGTGAGGTATGGACTCTGTCTTTATGGTAGTTGACAGGTATTCGAAAATGACACATTTTTTTCCTGCAAGAAAACATCGGATGCTATACATGTAGCCAATTTGTTCTTTAAAGTGATTGTCCGTTTGCATGGAGTGTCTTAGTTCATCACGTTAAACTGTGACACTAAGTTTTCTTCCCATTTTTGGAAGACTTTGTGGAAGCGGGTTGACACATCTCTGAATTATAACAACAGAAGTCATCCACAAACTAATGGTTAGACTGAGGTGGTGAATGAGACCTTAGGTAATCTTATTCATTGTATTTCTGGTGGAAAGCCGAAGCAATGGGACTTAGCACTGACACATGCAGAGTTCGCTTTTAACAGCATAAAGAATAAGTCGACAGAGAAATCCCCTTTCTCCATCGTTTACTATTATCCACCAAAGCATGTACTAGATTTAGTACCATTACGTAAGCTTCCTAGAATGAGTATTGCAGCTGAAAATATGACAAATAGGATTCACGTCATTCAAGAAGTGGTATGGAAACAACTTGAAAAGTCTAGTGTTAAATACAAAGAAGGGGCTGATAAGAAAAGGTGGAAAAAGGTCTCCAATGAAGGAGATTTGGTGATGGACTATCTGGGAAAGGGGGAGGTTTCCTATAGGCACTTACAACGAGTTGAAGGATAAGAAGTATGGTCCTTACCAGATTGTTAAGAAGATTAATAATAATTCTTATATTGTTGATCTTCTAGATGATATGGTTATTTCCCCTACGTTCAATGTGGCTGACGTGTTCGAGTACCACCCACCTGATGAACCTAGTTACCCAAAGCCTAACTCGATGTCGAGTTCTTTTCAAGTGGGGGAGACTGATGTAGAGTGGATAACACAAGCTTTCCTTGAACAGAGGGACTGACAAAAGTTTACACACAAGAAGGCCAAAAAGTACTAGTAGAAATCATGAGCCCCGATGATGGAATTGCATGAAATTTGGTGAACTAAAGGAAGGGAATCATCATAAGGATCAAAACTCATCGCTTTGCCATGAGCACCGCTACTTTTTGCGCAAATTCCTTCATTAAGGCCCTTAACTCAGCGTTTTTGCTATTTTTAGTAACTTTCCTTTTCGCTATAACTTTCAATTTAGAAGCCATAAGAAGATCCCGTTTGTTCTGGAATGTCTCTTAGTGACCGTAAGATTTGATTTTGTTATTATGTCGAATTTACTATTTTTGGTAAATTTTACCAAATTAGCCTAATTTCGTGTTTAACAAGAATTAGGATTTCGTTTCTCTATTTAAAGCATTGTACCCTTCAAGGCAATTCAGTTTTTTATTAATAAAAGTTTCAAAACAAGTTTATCTTCCTTGGTGAAGTTTAGGGTTTTTTCAACAAAAGAAAACGACATGTTCTTCTCCTTGTTATTTCGCTGCGTCAGAAGGTGTCATCGAGTTGCCTGCTTTCTTTTAACTCCAATTGCTACTAGTTGTAATCCTAACCTGGCCCGAAGCAAAGAAGGTGATGAACCATGAAGCTGTGAAACTCCATTGCAAACAAGCAGCCCATCCTTGAGGTGTTCCAAAATCTCCCCGTAGTCCATGTTGTTGACCATCTGAGACCCTTCGTTAGAACCTGGGTTACTTCCCATTGCCGCCATCAATTCTAGAACTGAATCAGGGTCCTCAAAACAAGCACAACCTGATTCAGAACACATAAGATATGTACCAAAAAGCTTTTAAGGACTTGTGCTGGAAGTGGGCTCTGTATTGCTGGCACTGTTTGATGAGATGAATAGGCGTGGAATGAGATCATGATCGGACACGACGTGTAGGAAGCGAGAATGCCATGTTGAGCGATCGAGAATGGCTTGCCTGAGGCCATTGTCACTGACGAGTGGAGATCCGAAAGTGATGCAAAGGAGGAGGTTTCTAGTTGAAGGGATACTGTTCTCTAGCAGCCCCAAGGTGAAGAGAGACGCTGCTGATCCTCCTTGAGATTGACCCGTGATTATCAATGGAGTTGAGGGGCCCAACTGCATTAAAATCACATTTAATTTATACAGTTTTTCAAGTTTTACTCAGGTAACGAAGGAGAAAAGGCCAAATAATCAGCTGCAGCAAATTTTTCTGTAGCTTTTGTAGCATGACTAAAAAGATCAAAAAAGACAAAAACCCATGTTAAAAGACAAAATACTCATGCTTTTTTTATATGGTGCAAAAAGCTACAGCAAAATTTGCTACAGCTGACCATTCCTCATAAGGAGAAAAGTGTTTTTCAAGTTTTACTCAGGTAAAAAACGTGCTTTCCAAGCTTTACTCACAGGAATTTTACCAAATTTTTTTTTTTTAAAACGAAGAACGGCAGCATGGCCCAACTCTGATGGAATTCAGTGTGCCCTCCTAAAATGTTCCTAACGTGTCCCTCACATGCAGTGGGGGGCACATGAAAAGTGATTCACTTTTTCGACATGACGTGCCCGCATTACATGCAGGGGGCACCTTAGGGGTATTTTAGGAATCCTGAGGGGATTCCTAGTAGGGCCCAATTTATACGCCGTGGATTTGGTGTACCCCCTTAACAAAGCCTAAGGTTGGCCCACATGCAGGGGCAGACACACAGGATCAAAAGGTGATTTACACTTTTCAATACTATGTATCCACCTTTCCATGCGGTCAAACCTTAGGCATATGTTAAGGGAGCATACCAAATCCTAGGAGTCTTCAACCATGCTTCGGATTTCATGTGACCACTTAAAGAATGCCTAGGCTGGCCCTGCATCAGGGGTGGACACATCACTGCCAAAAAAGTGATTTAAACTTTTTTGGGGGTATTTTCACTTTTCGGTGCCGGTGTGTCTGCACCTGATGCAGGGCCGACCTTAGGTGTTCTTTAAGGGGTCGCACCAAATCCTGGGGGCTCCAATGGGCAGAGACATCAATTTTATGGTCCAGATTATTGGGCTATGATGGAGATTGAAACACCGTATTACATGTAGACATGATTGGGATCGGTTTATGAACGCTTCTCTTAACAAACACTCATCACTGCTCTTTGTCAAGGGCGGACACATCAGCGTTGAAAAGTGATTTTCACTTTTTTGGGGGGCACATATTTACTTTTTGGCACTGATGTACCCGCCGCCTGACAAGGAGCAGTGGTTAGCATTTGTTAAGGTGAGCATTTTTTATCCATTCACAACATGATTTGTTTAATGCTACGAAAAGTAAGAAAAAGGGTATCTCGATAATCAGCTCAAGCAATAAAGCGTCCTGGATGAACATAAAAACTACAAAAAAAAAAAAAAAAAAAACAAACAAACAAACAAAAAATTTAAATAATTAAAGAATATCATTTAAAAAAAAACCACAAAAAACCCATGTTTTTTGTTCAAGCAGTATGCTCAAGTGCTTGAGCTGATGAAGCGTACCTGTTGGGAGAGGAGAGAGAGATTGTCAAAGAGGGAGATGGAGAAGGTGATTGCCTCTTTGTTAATAGAGATGGAGGAGTTATCTTTGGTGCGGAGGAAGTTAAAAGGAAGGCTGCCATTTTTCTCTTGGAGAGTGGGTGATAGAACCCTGCTACTTCTCCTAGTTGGTAGGAACCACTTTGAGGGTGCTTGGTAGAAGAGGGCCACAATAGGAAACTTGATTTGTTTCGACAAACTATTATCGACGGTCATTAAAAAGCGTTAGTATTTTATTTATTTTTCACACTTATTGAAGGCCGTTGATAATAGTTTTACAAATTAGGATATTTATTTCAACATTAAAAATAATCGTTGATATAAGGTTGAAAATAACCTCCTGCTAATGCATGGGTGGATTTTTCTTTAAAAATTGATCTTTTACATCGTAGCTATCGAAAAAATCGTTGAAAAAAATTGATTGATTTTTTTTCAACGGTTTATTATTCGTTGAAAAAAGTTACAATAATTAACAAAAACTATCTATCAACAAATCATAGCCATTGGAAATAGTGTGTTTAATGCATTTATGTAGCTAGAAAGATTTAGAGAGAAGAGCACAAATTGTTTTTCTTTCTTCGTGTGGTTAGGGCTTTAGACGCAAGTGCGAACAGTAGGAGGCAAGCGACGAATAGCAGGCCAAGTATGCTCTTCCTCTCTCTCTCTCTCTCTCTCTCCTTCTCTCTCTCTCATCCATCGGGTGATCCGGCTCTCTCTCTCTCATCGTGTTCACGGTTTCCGGCCAGTATCTCTTGTCACCGACGAAGTCTGTCTATCCCATCAGGCGTCTCCATTGTTTCCAGTGCTCTCTCTCTCTCTCTCTCTCTCTCTCTCTCTAAGTCACCGGCAATCTCACTTCTCTTGTCTTCGGCGATCGCTGATCTCTCTCTCATGATCAGGCTTAGCTCTCTCTCTCTCTCTCTCTCTCTCACATTGGCTCGGCTCTCTCTCTCATCGGGCTTATTGGCTCTATCTCTCTCTCTCTCCTAAGTCATCGACCAACATCTCTCTCTTGTCTCTAGTGACCACTATCTCTGTCTCTTTTGTATCTGTGAACTCTCTCTCTCGTAAGGTTTGACTATATTTCTCTCTTAAGTCACAAGCCAACATCTCTTTCTCTTGTCTCTAGCGACCGTTCTCTCCTTTTGTATCTGGCAACCATTGGTTTGATTTTTTTTGGTAAAATATATGTTCTTTATCTTTATCATTTAATATGAATTTTTCTGTGTTTCTCTTATTTTCTAGTGTTAAAATTTTAAACAGAGTTGAATAAAGTTGCTGAAGTTGATTATTAATCTTGGCCCACTACTTGCTTGGGGTGTTTGTGTGTGAAGGGGAACCCTGTTGATCCGATTTTGAATCTTGTGATTACATATATGTTGACAGTTTAGTTATATAGTAATTATTTGTTTCATTGTATATAAAGTCAACTTTACTGCTATGTTCCCTACTATTGCAACTCTTAGATCGATCTCAGCTACTAGGGCAACTCTTGCTTTGAATACATAACGATATGGGGTGATTTTGGTACTCTCTGATCATAGTAGAGAGAGATTGATTGTTATTGTATTTCTCTCTCTTGTAAGTTAGATATTAGGGGTATTATTTGTCTGTATATTACTTGTACGTTCATTAACTTTGTAATTATAAAACATATTATTTTATATGGTGAATAGCCCATGACCAAATTTTATATGGTCATGTAGTTATATTTATAATTAAATATATAATTAAACTCTCACTAATATTTTTTTCAGTTATGATTATTGTATGATTCAGACATTCATTTTGTTTTTGTTTTAAAATTTGTTTACTTTATTGGGTTTATTTAGGCCTTTAAGAAGGCATGGAATGAAGCTTGTTCATCATCCTTTAGCAAC
>JAOXJP010034498.1:0-16678 GCA_025762735.1 Platanus orientalis | reverse complement strand
GTGCCCACCCCCTGACATGGGGCAGAGGGAGCATTAGATAAGAGGAGCGGATACAATCCCCTGTGCTTGGTCTCCTCTGCTTCGACTAAACCACCTAACCTCTTAGAAAAGATCCAATAGATAGCTGCTACCTAAGGCTTAGTAATCTCTTCACCCCCAATTCGATGGAGATTGATCGATGAATGAGAAGAAATGGAATCATTACACTTGAACCATGGTTTCTACCTGTGACTACAAATGCTTTGGAATTTGAAATGAAATTATTATAATAATAAATGTGGCTGCTAAACATGCTCTTAGTAAATTATATAAATAAAAATAATGAAATTTGTAAAAAAAGAAAAAAATAATTGGACTAGAGAAGAGGAAGTTAAGAATAAAATAATGACAATTAAAGAAGTAGAATTCAGTAAGAAACAATAAGATGTAAAATAAACAGAGGTAATATGGTCAATCTTAAAAGGAGATAAAAGCTAACTGATGAAATATTTTTTTTAATAAACTAAATTTTTTTTAAAAAATTTACTATATTTATTTAAAGGAATAAAAATGCAATAGACAAAGTTTGAACTTACTTATAACTTTAATTTAATACTCAAACCCCCTATGCTAAGTGACAAACTATAATTATTATACCTATATAAACATAAAAGATGTCCTTTGATAAAGACTAATACAACATTTTGACTATTACTATTATTAGATTAAACCTATTTTTATTATAATCATATCAAAGCGTTATCGGATCAAACCATTTTTTATTTGATTTGATCTAATTATAAATATATTTATTATAATCGGATTAAACCTAAACGAATCAAATTTATTCACCAAAAATAAAAAATAATCAAATTTGGGTATATTAAATGTGGTTTAATCTTTTACCAAAAAAAAAAATTGGTTTAATTTGATTGGATTTATATACATATTTTCATGGATTTGATCAAGTTCTTATCTATTGATAGATCTACAAGAAGTAGCTTAAGCCCTTGCGCTTTTGATGTGCCTTCATATGCATAAAAAAATGGTTAAAGAGAAGCGTTCTAAAAAAAAAAAACAGACATCTCTCAGCCATGGTCATCATGCATTCACAACTGCCTACCCCCTAGAACCTATTGTTACACGCTTACTTTACCAACAATATTACCCAATGAAGCAATGCATGATTTTCTGGACCGAATCTCTTCAAATCTTTATCGTCTTGAGTGGATTGCTTTTTTCTAGTTGGGTTATATGGAAAGCTAGAAATACAATTATTTATTTAATTTTGGTAAAGCCACTTGGGCATGTTGCTGCCAACACTACCACCAGTGGGGAGGGGCAAGCATCAACCCAATTTATTGGGGATGATATCTTCTGCGACGTGAATATTTAAGCTGAGCTGGAGCCACCATTCATGGGGTGCCGTGTGGCATCAAATACTAACAAAAGTGTGGGTCCCGCCCTCATTGTCGGTACTTGACACCACACGTGCCTCATGAATGGTGGCTCCAACCCGGCTTAAATATTCAGTGTCGCAGAGGATATCAACCCAATTTATTGGGGATGCAATCCAGGGGACTTGAAACCCCGACCTCTTCCTTGGAGAGACCATATCATAAGTATCTCATCAGGAGAAGATTTGGTTATATTTTGATCATCTTTCTTTCAATAATGTTAGCCACAATTATAATATGATTATTGGTGTCGTGAACATGACACAGCTGGACCTCAAGATCACTGAGGACCGTGGTGACCAATCCAAAAAGAACATTTTGCAAAATTTTGTTGATGTATGATCTCCTCCTCCCAAGGATGATTAAAGTTAATTTTGATGGTGTTCGCCTTAACCTATCTGATATGCAGGCATTGGAGCCTCTATTAGGGATGAGAACATTGTGAGGGGTCATCTTTTGGTAGCTTGAGCTGGGAAAAGGCCAAGTCATTCCCCTTAACTGTTGAATATTATACTGCTCTTCTTGGTATTAATCTTTCCAGTCTCTATCAAAGCTAAGCACCTTATTTTGAACATCATTAACTGCCTTAAGTCTTCTAGTGACGAAGAACCGCTCGTGGACATAGGTAATATTCTTCTGGATATAAGATCTTTATTTGTGTATTTTGATGAAATTCCTTACTCTCACATGCTTAGAGCGGCTAATGAAGCGGCCCATGTTCTTGGATTCGGGGGTATTGAACTTCTATAGAACCCTTGATTTGGGACACATCTCATGTACAAAGGAATGGGAAATGCTACGAAATGGGTTCTTTGTCAAAGATTGTCTAGGCCAAAAGAAAAATAAAAAAATAAAAAATTTACTGTGCAAAAACAATATGTGAAGAAGTCATTAGATCATGCTGATTGTTGACCTTGATTATCTTCAACATGGGATCCATTTGATGGGTTATTCTGATCCCGCACTGCCTTGCGTCTTGTTTACTTTTGCTTCAACCAAAAAGAAGTAACAAAGAAAAGAAAATCTGTAACAGAGTGGCTCCCTCTCATGGATGATTGGGCCAATCTGGACAACTCATTGGGCCTAAATCCAGTCCGTTTAAAAATCATTGAATTTGGGCTGGGCCAAGGCAGGAATACTGAATTTCACAAGTTCATTTCTTTGATTATGAGTTTAAGTTTGGATAATAACAGCAGTTCAATTTCAATTTCATCATCCTATGGTTAGAATGCTAGATTCATAAAGTAATATCTTATATAACAATGCTTTATAAATCTATATTATAAATAATATAAAATATTATAAATATGTTACTAAGGCTTCACATTAGGCCAGACTGAGGTGGCCCAAGCCATTATCATCTACACCTTATTTGAGTCAACTTTGAGACCTGGAACCGAGTCTATGTCTGGTCCAACCTCCTGAAACGTTGGACTCGGCAGACATAACTTCAGGCCAGGGTAATGGGCATGCATCCAGCCTGTACCAATTGCACTCTCATATGTAATGTAAACATCTTCAGGCCAGGCCTTTGCGCAAGATGAGTGCAGCTCGGCTCACCATACTCAAGCTTATTGCTTTAGGCCTGAATCTTTAAAGCCCAATAGCCCATCAGTCGAACCTGCTCCTAAAGTTAAAAGATACAATTGTTGAAACAGGTCCAACAGCATATATATATATATATATATATATATATAGGTGGAGCCTAGTGCAGCTTGGCTCTGGTTCACTTGGCTAAACAAGCTCAATTGGAGGCTCAGGCTCAAGGCTCAGCTGTTCAAGCTTAGCTCATGACAAGCTCGTCTCATTGACAGCCCTAAGTTGGGGTTGTCCGGGTGGACATATTCAATCCCAATTTGGTCTCATTGTTAGGCCCTGCAATTGAGGTTGGGCCAGTCAAGCCCATTGAAATCTTGGTCTGGGCTGGCCTTGCTTTTGGTTGGGCAGGCTAGCCCCGGCTGTCCAACCCAATGTGCAAATTAATAATAACCTTTGGTGGCCATTGGTCCATTGGACTGGTCCTTCAAAAACACAAGTATATAAAAAATACTGCTCTTAGTGCTCTATACACATTCAGGCAAGTTGGCTTAAATATATTGTCCAGCAAATTGGACCCCTTTAGGCAAGCGGGCTTAAGCTTTTTGTTGTTGTTGTTGTTGTTTTTCTTTTTGTTTTTTGGTATGGCCACTTGTGTCCACTTTACCACCGCACTTGGCGAGACCCACATTGTGACGGGAGAGGCAGGCGATGACTTGCACAATGCAGAAGGGGATTCATGTAACACCCCACCCAATTATGCACATATTATTGTACATGTGTCACACTTAGAATGTTAAAACAAGTCACATAAGTTTTGTACATACAAATGACCATTTAAATGCACATATGCTGATCTAATCATTGACACAAGTTTAGAAAGGCACCAGCCAAAATATAACAATTTGTGAGTAAAACTTATACCTTTGGATAGACACAAAAGTCTAGAGTCTTACACAACAAATGGTAAGTGAATAAGATTTTTCTAGAAGAAGTTATGATCATTTTCCCAAAATGTGTCAATGCTAACATGTTCATAGATTTTTGGTAACTTCCTGGATCCACTGACATAAATCCTGAGTGAATTAGAGGGTGATTCATACCTTATTAGAAAGGTTTTGAAGTCTAGTTTCCAACCCAATAAACAGAAATCGATTTAGAGTTGTGTACAAAAAGTTATAAGTGTTTTAGTGCGAATGGGCAAAAGCTGAAAAAAAACCCTGTTCATTTGGATCGATCCAAGATTGATCTGGAATTGAACTAGGACCTCTTGGGTCTCAATAAACTACATGAATATTGTTGGATCGATCCAAACGCCCAGATTTGTATTTTTTTAGGAAAAGACGATTTTTTTTCAATGTAGAGAGTGTGGGACCCACCCAACTCGACCCCAAATGCTATAGATACAATAAGGGAACCCTAATACCCTCATTTTTACACCAAAGGAGGTAGAGGGAGACAGAAAAAAAGAAAAACAAAGAAACGGCTAGGGTTTGAAGGATTTTGGAAGGGTTTTGAAGAACAAAGCTAGGAACAAAGTTGTAATTCAACCAAGAGGTAAGAGAGCATTAAACTATTGTTTTGTTTTGAATTTCTAAGTTCTTAGATCTTTACTACTCCGTTTTAAAGAGGTTAAACATAGTTTTTGAACTGAATTTGAATCGTTCTTCATTGATTTTGGTTTTGCCTAAAATTCTAAAACAAGGGTTTGAAAGAGATAAAATTATTTTACAAGAACATGATATAAAAGTGAATGGTCTTCAAGTTGATATAATTTTAATGAGTTTATCACCCGTTTTGAATCTGTTTTGTATTGTTAATACATGTAGAACTATGTTCTTAAATGGAAAATCAAGAGTTTTAAAATAGGGTTTGTTCTTGGAGATTGTAAAACTATTATAAAAATGTTTGATCTTCTAAATAATTCCTATAAGTAATGATCTACTGATTTATAAAAAGCTACATGTCTAAACTGTGAATTATTCTTAGTGACCTTAAATTCTATTTCATAAAGAAAGATGTTGATTTTTTACACCTAACCATTAGTGATTCTTAAAAGTATTGTTTTAGATAGATTTGATCTGCTTTGAAAAACATGTTCTATAGATTGTGCCTAGTTGGATCAAACATGCTCTTATGTATGCTATTTTGAATTAGACAATGTAAATAATTGTTATATGTTTCTTCTATGAACTATATGAATTGATTGAAACTACAAGAGAATGATATGTACGGTTAGAAAATCACCTTACCCATTAAAATGAATTATTGATGGAACCCTTCTCACCCGAGTATGATCGGTGCAAACTGTTATGGATCCTTATATTTTCCACATAGGATGTAGTAATAATCCTTCTTAGCTGGGTATAAATGTTGTGAATTGGACCCTTCTCAGCTGGGTTTAAATGCTGCGAACTAGACCCTTCTCAGTTCGGTTTAAATGTTGTGAATTGTTATATGTTCTAGCTTGATAGCAGATATACGTTCCGTTCTATATTGTATTAGCTATGAAATAAAATAAGATCTGATCTGTTCTATTCTGTTAATGTAAAAATATATGTTTATCACTGATTTCCGTTCTGTACATGAAACTATAATTTTATTAAATATTTAACAATATATGAGATTGATTTATGAATTGTTATACATAATGAATTGTAAATAAAAAAAATATTTGTTTAGTTTCTAAAATGGTGCTAAGACTTGATCCACTATTTTCATAGTTTACTGTTTTCTTGCTAAGTTTGTTAAACTTACTACAATTTGATACTACAGATGATGATGAGATCGCAGAATAACAGTTTCAGATAGAGCGAGCTAGTGATTGGATATTTGTTTATTTTCAGTTATCTAGATTAGAGACTATTTATTTCAGTTCAGTTATTTCAATTTAAATTTCAAAGGATGTAATAAGTTATGGAGTTTATTTTTTGAGTTAAGTTAATGGATTTGAATGTGTCAGACTATTTATTTAATTGAATGAGAATGTGATTAATATGTGTTCATTAGAAACTGATTGATAAATTATTCCACTGCGTATGAATGTAAATGAAGAAAAAAAAATTATACAGGTTAAGAATGACTGAATACAAAGTGAAATGAAAAGTATTAATGTCACGTGCCAAAATTTATGGCCCTACTGGTATGGGTTTCGGGGTGTGACAATTCAATCATTGGCCTTTCTTGTGGAAGGATGATGCCTCAACCACCCAAGCACGGGACATTGGCAAAGACTTAGGTAAACTGTTAAGACAAAATTAAGTTTGAGAAATTATTTATAAATATTTTCTACATGTGACAGTGGAGTTGGCAACCTAACATGGGATTAGTTTAGAGGAAAAATAGGTTAAAAAACAAGATTAAATTTTGACATGTTGAACACTAGGCTATGGATGAGTGATGAATGCTGAACCAAATCATCTCCAACCAAAATCGGGTGACCTGTGGCATGTGCAAAGATTATCTTGGTGGAGTTAATGATTACTGATGATGCCGAGGATTAGATCACCAAGATGATCTCTCGATGGGCTTTGATCTGGAATCTTCAGTTGTTGTCTTACCTGGGCATAAGCAACAAACGACGCCGGTGTGGTGCCACCCTACACCCCTCCGATGCCCTTGTCAGGGATCGAGGATCAAAGAATTCTTTCCTTTCTTCTCTTAGAAGTGATTGTACTTACCCCCTTTCTTCGAAAGTTCTCTTCTTAATATATGAGCTCTCCTTTTGGTTCCTCTACATGATTGCTTAGGAATATTCTGAGTTAGTTGGAAGAATGCGGGGGAGTGGCACACGTGTCGGCATTGGACTAGTTATCGCCCTGCGTCTTATAACCATTTCCTCATCTAGGTTGTAGTTAGTTCGACCATTGTTGTTTAGTGTATTGGCCATAGATTCGGTGATGGTAAAGCTACCAAACCTTGGTTGCTCGTCTTGATGGATTGGTTATCCATGTTTCTCTATTCGCAAGTTAATCGGCCTAAGGGTCGGTCGATCGATAACCTGCCCCATTGATAAGCCACTCGATGTGAGGGTTGGGTGGTCAATAACCTACATTATTGGTGAGTCACTCGGCACAAGAGTTAGTTGGTAATTTGTTGAGGTGGGTTACAAGGACAAGTCGGTTAAAAAACTGGTTAGGGTGATCCAATGATCGGGGGTAGATTGGACATCTTATAAATTGACGCCCTTCCCTCATCTTCTTTCTTCTACTTCGTTGCAACTTTCCTTTCTGGTACCACATCTTCTAAAACCATTATGCTCGTGTCCGCATCGTGCCCAAGGAGTTATCAGCCGGGAAAGTTGTGCTCAGGTATTTTCTGTTCCACCATTTCCGTTTTCTATTTTTTCCATCCATCCTCTTTCTCTCCTTTTTTTCTAAAATTTTCTCTTCTTCGCCCAGCTCTGGTTTTATTTTTACTAAAGTTTGCTTTGCATCCGCATTAGTGGCCCTTCTGTTCACTTGTCTTTGCTCTTAGAGCTTTACCCTGGACCCTACCGGAGCACCTTTAGGGTTTCACTTAACCCATTTTTGTTACTACCTTCGCACCCAACAACACTCTCTAGAATTAAGCATATTAAGATTTGACTCTTCCTTTTTGAGTTGTGTTTTCAATAAGATCTTAGAGGTGCTAAGTCCCTCGGTGGATGTTATATACACTCGCATTTGGATGGATAATTCTTCCGAGTAGAGTAGACCGAATATGTTATGACTCTTGATGAGAACCTTGTCCGAGCTGATTCTCCTGATTCGGCTCAACCTTTGTTACCTGCTAGGTCGTGTCATTTTGCCGGCGTGCCATATGTTGCCGAGCACATCCTTTCTACTCTGTTGAGATCTCAACTAGTGGATTTGCGTCGTGTCTATCAAATCCATGAGTCAATCATTTTGCGAGTTCCCGCCTTCGATGAGTGGGCTTCTTCTTGCCTCCTGAATGAAGTTTCTATTTTTGAACAGGCCTTGGAAGCCGGTCTATGGTTCCCGGTCCCTTTGTTCGTTCGCCAACTCCTCTCCCATCTTTGCCTAGCCTCGGACCAAGTCATGCCAAATTCATGGAGGATTCTGATCGCCTGCATGGTGTTGTGGCCTGCGTGCAGTAGCAGTCAGAATCACCTTACCATACTAGAGTTCCTTTACTGCTATAAAGCAGTTGAGATGCACTCGAGATGGTGGTATTTCATGGCTCGGGTGCCCGAGTGAACACTCATTACAGGTCTTCCAACGTCAAACAGGGGTTGGAAAAAGAAGTTCTTCTTTGCGTCCAAGGATGGGTTGGAATCCTTCCCGTGGGAGCCACCTCTCGACCGGATCCAAACAATCCCCAAGATATGGAGTGAGCCGCGTAGAGAAGGTAATTCTCAATCATATTAGTCTTCCTTACTCTTTTTTTTTGGTTGGTCTGATCTTCCTCATTTTTGTAGCATTGGCCGAGTGCTAACTATTTGAGGCCTAGCTCACAAGGTTAGCCCGTGCCTTTGCGCACCCAGTTCGGGATTACTCCCTGTTGGTGAATCCTGAGTCTCTTTTTACTTACTTGTTTGTCCCAGAGATTCCTTCGTCAAGGCCTTCAGTTCTTAAGTCGGTCAGACATCTGAGTCGGCGGTATTGCCTTCGGGCACCTTGGTTAGTCGGGCATCCGATTCATCCCCTCTTCCGGTTGCACATTTAGGTCACTATTCTTTTTATTATTCATCATTTTTTTAACCTTTGCCACTTTTATGCAAATATGTCAGTTGTGTCGTCAAAGTCTTCCCTAGCGAGAGTCACTTTTAAGGTAACCCCTAGGAGTTCTCGTAAAAAACCCAAATTCTCCCATAGTCGTTCTGTTGAGAAGTGCACGTCCAGCTCAGCTCCTCAGGCAATTGCTCTTCCAGTCGAATTGCCTCCTCCTTCTGTTGTTGACTTAGAAGCGGATTTGGAGGTGGCACCAACGTTCAATGAATGTGTCAAAGATCTACCATGTCACGTCCCCGGGGGGTTGGGCAGGGGGAAGGAGAAGCTTCAGCCTTCTTTTCTGGTCAATGAGGAAGAGGTTATTACTCATCTTCGGGCGCTCATCTCCGACCAGGACCTCAAGAGCCTCTGGCCCAACAACACGGACATTCTGGCAAGGAGCACCTTCTTCGATCTTGGGAAGGTAAAGCATTAGTCCTTGCGAATCGCCAGCTTGCCACCGATAACTACATCGGCAACCTCAAGAAGAAGCTGGCTGAGGTTGAATCTGAACAGTCGACTTTGAGGGATAAGCTGGCCACCACTGAGGAGAAGCTTAGGGGAAGCGAGACTGCTTTGGAGCAGGCTCGGGATCAACTCAAAGCGGAGAAGGCTGGTTCAGCAGTCCTACAGGCATCTCTAGACGAGCTGAGGTCTCAGTGGGAGGTTGAGAAGGAAAGGGCTACCAATGAGGCGGTCGTGGCATATCTGGAGTCTGAGGCCTTTAATGATTAGACTACGGAATTTTACATCAGTGGTTTCGAAACCCTCTATCGTTGGGCTTTAAGGATTTACCATGATCTCGACCTCACCATGTTCAAGGCCAACACAGAGTCAACATCTATTGTGCTCGAGCCGAGCAAGGAAGCTATCGAAGAGCAGGAGAAGGATGATGTAGCCTCTTAGAGTTGGCTCTTCTTTTCTCCTTTTTTTTGTTAGGATCGAGTGTCCTTTATCTTTTTGCACCTTCAACAATTACTAAATAAAATTTTCCTTTGCTCACTTTTGGTATGATGTCATTCAACAAAATGCTAATCCCATTAAGTAATTAGCTTATCAACTACTTTAGTAGGATGCTCATTATGCAGACCGAGGGCTTTATCTCCCATCTCGTAAATCGTTGTAATAGATCGTTGGTCATTTTATTGGACTTAGTCCCCTATTTCAACAATGCTCGGGATCTTAACTGTAGCTCATTGCAGTAAACTGAGGGTCGTCTTATTGGACTTAGTCCATTTCTCCGACTTCACTCGGGACTTTAGTTGTAGACCATTGTAGTAGGCCGAGGGTTGTTTTACTGAACTTAGTCCATTTTTTCGACTCTGCTCGAAACTTTAGTTGTAGACCGTTGTTGTAGACCGAGGGTCATTTTACTGGACTTAGTCCATTTTTCGATTCTACTCAGGACTTTAGTTATAGACCGTTGTTGTAGATCGAGGGTTGTTTTACTGGACTTAGTCAATTTTTTTGACTCCACTCGGGACTTTAGTTGTAAACCGTTGTAATAGACTGATGGTCGTTTTACTAGACTTAATCCATTTTTCTGACTTCACTCGAAACTTTAGTTGTAGAACATTGTAGTAGACCGAGGGTTGTTTTACTAGACTTAATCCATTTTTTCGACTCCACTCGGGACGTTAATTGTAGACCACTGTGGCTCACACAAGACAGTAAACAAATTTCATTATCATGAATAAAAAATTACACTATTGATAATACTTTTTAAGTGTTCAATGTTCCATGGTCAAGGTAGAGGCTTTCCATCCATGAATTTTAGGTAGTAAGTGCCTTTCCACGTGATCCAGATGACTCTATAAGGTCCCTCCCAATTGGGTCCTAACTTGGCATCTCCAGGGACTTGTGTGGCTATGCTCACCTTTTGGAGAACAAGCTCCCCATTTTGAAAACCCCTTGGGAGTATGTGGACCTTGTGGTATTTCATCATTCTTTGTTTGTAGGCAGCCAGTCGGAGGGAGGCTTCGTTTCTCTTCTCTTCCATCAAGTCCAGGTTTAAATGAAGCTCTTTCTCTGCACATTCGGCCTGGGATTTCTGAATCCTCAGACTCACCATCCTAATTTCTATAGGAATTATTGCTTCGCAGTCGAAGGCCAAGGTATATGGAGTCTCTCCTGTAGGACTTCTTGGGGCGGTCCTGTAGGCCCAGAGGACCCCCAGTAGTTCTTCAGCCCACTGCCCTTTTGATGCTTCCAGCCTGGTCTTGATTATCTTCAGTATGGTCCTGTTGGTGACTTTTACCTGACCATTTACTTAAGGGTGAGCCAGGGAGGAAAAGTGGCTTTTGATCCCCAATTGAGAGCAAAACTCACGGAAATGCTTGTTGTCGAATTGTTTCCCATTGTTTGTAACGATCACCTATGGTATTCTAAATCAGCATATGATGGACTTCCAGACAAAGTCGCGTATGTTATGCTCGGTTATCATTGCCAGCACCTCAGCCTTGGCCCATTTTGTAAAATAGTCCACAACCACCACCATAAACTTCCTTTGTCTTGTCGCTTGGGGAAGAGGCCCCACAATGTCTATCCCCCATTGAGCAAAGGGTCATGGCCCTATGATGGGCGTGAGCTCTTCTGTGGGCCGTCTAGGGATATTGGAAAATCTTTGACAACTATCACAACTTCAGACGAAATTCACTGAGTCAATCTGCATTGTTGGCCAATAATATCCCGCTCTGACCAACTCATGGACAAGTGTCTGACTTCCAGAATGATTTTCACATATCCCTTCATGGACCTCTCTCATGATGTATTCAGCCTCGACTGATGATAGACATCTTAGATGTAGAATGGTGAAGCTCTATTTGTATAGAATGCCACTAATTAGTGTGTAATGGGTGGCTCGGAGTTTGAGTTTTTGGGCTTTTACCTGGTCTAATGGTAGACTCCCCGTTCTGAGGAATTGTGTGATGGGGGACCTCTAGTCATCTTCAGACTCGTTCACATATACTGGGATGCTTGGCTCATCCTCCATGCTGGGTTGAATAGGGTGGCTCATGGACAACCTATTCTTTACAACATACTTATCAATTGAGGCTAGTCGTGCCAGTCGATCTGCCTGCATGTTTTGACTTTGGGGTATGTGCCAAACACTGATAACCTCAAAATGGGAGATAAGCTCGGTGACCCGAGCTAGGTATTTTTTCATTCGGTCCTCTTTTACCTCGTATTCACCAGTCATTTATCCCTTAACGAGCTTAAAATCGGTGAAAGTAGCAACGCATACAACCCCTGCTTGTTTCGCTAGACTCAATCTAGCTATCAACGCCTCGTATTTTGCTTTGTTATTTGTCACGTTGAATTCTAGCCGAATTTCATATTCAATCTCTAGCCCCTTGGGTGTGGGCAGTAGGATTCATGAAGCAGTAGACGACCATTCCACGTGTAGGGTTCATTCTGTTCCAGAGTTCACCACCTCAACTGGAGTTAGCTCTGTTAGAAAATTTGCTAAGACTTGTCCCTTAATAGCTGTCATCAATTGGTAGCTAACATCATACTCACCTAATTCAATTGCCCACTTTACCATCTTGCCCAACACTTCCAGCTTCTGTAGCACTACTCTTAGAGGTTGGTTTGTCAGGATAATAATTGGATGGGCCTGGAAATATGGTCTGAGCCTCCTTGCTGTAACCACAAGTGCTAGCGTCAGTTTCTCCAGAGGTGAATATCTGAGTTCCGCTCCATGGAGGGCTCTGCTAACATAATACACATGAATTTGATTGTGCTTATCCCTGACTAGAACAAAGCCCACGGCTACCTCTAACACTGCCAGATATAGGTATAGGTCTTTTCCTTGCATTGTTCGACCGAGAGTTAGTAAACATGCTAAGTGTTGCTTGAGATCTTAAAATGATTGTTCAAATTCCTCGATCCATTCGAACCCCTTTTATAAGAGCCGAAAGAAAGGAAAGCATTTGTCCATCAGCCTCAAAATGAAACGGTTGAGGGCTGCAACTCTTCCTGCCAGTCGTTGTATTTCCTTCATGGTTTGTGGCGACTTCATGCTTAGGATCGCCTTAATTTTCTCAAGGTTGGCCTCAATTCCTCTGTGAAAGACCATGAATCCCAAGAACTTCCCTGTCGACACTTCGAATGTGTACTTTGTCGCGTTGAGTTTTATTCGGTACTTCCTCAAGGTGTAGAGTGTTTATTCCAAATCGTTGATGTGCTTCTTGACTTTCATGCTTTTTACTAGCATGGCATCCACATAAACTTCGACATTTCTCCCCATCTGGGCTTCAAACACTTTACTCACCAATCTCTGGTAGGTTGCCTTTGCATTTTTTAAGCCGAACGGCATGACCTCATAACAATATGTGCTTCGGTCGGTAATGAATGATGTTTTTTCTTGGTCCCCCTCTTCCATCCGTATTTGGTTGTAACCAAAGAATACATCCAAGAAGCTAAGCAGAGCGTGCTTGGAGGTAGAGTCGATTAATGCATCTATCCTCGGTAATGGTAAACTATCCTTTGGGCAAGCTTTGTTGAGGTCAGTGAAGTCTACACACATTCTCCACTTTTCGTTGCTCTTCTTGACCAGTACCACATTGGCGATCTAGTCGGGATAAGTGACTTCTTGTATGAACCTTGCCTTTAAAAGTTTATCCACTTCCTCAGCTATAGCTTGATTTCTGTCAATGGTAATTGTCCTTTTTTTCTGTCTAACAAGTCTAGTTGAGGGGTCGATACTTAGCCTATGTGCGATCACCTTTGGGTCAATCCCTGGCATGTCTGCGTGTGTCCAAGAAAAGGCATCTCTATAGACCATTAGGAGTTCTTTCAAACGATGCTTATATTCTTTTGAGAGTGTCCTTCCAATATGTACCACTCATTCGGGGCTGCTGGGGTCAATGTTGAGCTCCTCTAAGTCTTCTACGGGCCCGATCTGCTTCAATTGAACATCATCTCTGTCATCCATGTCATCGATGATGAGAGCTTCCTTCACAAAGACTAAGAAGTCAACCGCTTTTGTTACCTGGCTGGGACTGGCCCCAACTGTCATTGGCAATGTGATGACCCCCACAGGGTAGAGCTTGTCTCTGGTGAACCCTACAAGAGGTGAAGTGGTCGGTCGAAGTTTATCCTTTCCAATTCCCATTCGCTCGAAAGTAGATAAGTATAGGATGTCTATAGAACTACTGTTGTCGACGAGTATCCTTCTGGTTCGGTGGTTGGTTATGGCCATCGTGACTACTAAAGCGTCATCATGAGGGTGTTGGAGCCCTCGAGAATCTTCTTCTGTAAATGTGATATCTTCTTGACACGTTCGAGGGAATTTTCAGGGGTTCATCGGTCTTGAAAACCTCGCTTCATGGCCCGTGCATGTGCCTTTCATGCTGATGTCGACTCACCACCTCCTGCAGACCCTCCCGCAATGACTTTTATTTCTCGAAGTGGCTCATTTTTAGGATTCTTTTGGCTTGGTGGCTCCCCTGCTCCCTTTGGTGATTCTCGGGGGCGAGTCGCTACAAAGCATCTCAACCTGCCATGTCAAATGAGGGCTTCTACTTGATCCTTTAGGTTGACATAATCCTCCTTATTAAGGCCATGATCTTGATGAAATCTGCAATATTTCCCTTGGGATCTTTTCTTCGGGGGAGTCTTGAGCTTCTCAGGCCACTTCAAGGATGTGTTGTCACGTATTTACATGAATACTTGCTCGAGAGGGGTGTTAAGGGGGGTATAAACCTATGCTCGTCAAACAGGCGTTCATGTTTCTCTCGGCCTTACCAATTGGTCGGTATTATCCCTCGTCCTTACTTCACCCTCTGCTTCTTTCGGTCAGTCGTCTATTTTTCTTTTCGATAGCTCTAGTATCTCATTTTCTTGGTCTCTTTTGACCGCCATTGCATTCTCGGCGTTCATGTGCTTCTGGACCAGAAGCATTAACTCGGTCATGTTATTCGGGGGAGACTTGGAGAGGGAGAACAAGAATTTTGTGGGTAGCAGCCGACCCATGAAGGCAGTGAGCACTACCTTTTCATTGGCATTGTCTACCTGCATTACTTCCTGATTGAAACGGGAGATGTAGTCTCTTAGTGATTCTCCTTTCGCCTATTTGACATTGAGTAAATAGGTGGCAGACCTATGATGACGTCTTCTTCCTATGAAGTGACTTGCGAAGAGTTGGCTCAATTTAGAGGAGTCAACACTGTTGGGTTGAAGACTATTGAACCATTTCTGTGCCGATCCCTTCAACGTAGTAGGGAAAGCTCCACACATGACCCCATCCGAATAATCATGGAGGAGCATCAGAGTTTTGTATGTTTAGAGGTGATCGAATAAATATCTACTTCTGTCAAATGGCTCCATTGGGGGAATCCCAAACTTCTTGGGGAGGGGATGAGACATGATCATCATGGAGAAGGGATGATCAGTCTTTTGCACCAATGCTTCCACTGTGGAAGGGGTTTTTCCCCCAAGGGCTTCCATCACCGTGTTCAGCTGATCTTGCATTTCTGGATACGCTTTTCCTATTTTGCATCAATTATTTTGCCTACATCACTGATCTATCGCGATGTGGAGGATCCCGGGCCATGGTTGTCCCCTTGCTTTTCTCTCCAGAATTCTTCTTCAACATCTGACCCAAGATGTGTAGCATCTTGAGTTTCCTCCCTACCTGATAATTGGTGCTCCATCTGCTCCATAAGTTTGCGACTCAGCTATTGATTCTGTTGTACCATTCGTTCCATGCTACGACTAAAGTCTTGTATTTGTTGTTCCAGGCTTGTGATTCTAGCTACTTGGACTTCTCTCCTTCCTTGATCATTTGTAGATGATGCATTCCGGTGGACTTCCATTGTTCTAGATCGAGTTTCCACAATAGGATCTTTGTCTTCCCGAAAACTTGCTTACATTTCTCACAGACGATGTCAACTGATGATGTCGAGGATTGGATCACTAAGATGATCTCCGGTGAACTTTAATCTGGAATCTTCGGCTGTGGTCTTACCTACACACAAGTAACAAATGGCACCAGTGTGGCACTAGCCTACACCCCTCCGACGCCATAGTGAGGGATCGAGGATCAAAGAATTCTTTCCTTTCTTCTCTTGGAAGTGATTGTACTTACCCCCTTTCTTCGGAAGTTCTCTTCTTAATATATGAGCTCTCCTTCTGGTTCCTCCACGTGATTGCTCAGGAATATTCTGAGTTAGTTGGAAGAATGCAGGGGAGTGACACATGTGTCAGCATTGGACTGGTTATCGCCCTGCGTCTCATAACCGTTTCCTCATCTAGGTTGCAGTTAGTTCGACCGCTGTTGTTTAGTGCATTGGCCATAGATTCGGTGATGGTAAAGCTACCAAACCTCGGTTGCTCGTCTTGATGGGTTGGTCATCCATGTTTCTCTATTTGCAAGTTGATCGGCCTAAGGGTCATTCGGTCGATAGCCTACCCCGTTGATGAGCCACTCAATGTGAGGGTCAAGCAGTCGATAACCTACACTATTGGTGAGTCACTCGGCACAAGAGTTGGTCGGTAATTTGTTGAGGTGTGTTAAAGGACAAGTTGGTTGAAAAATTGGTTAGGCCGGAGCGATTCATCCGGTCAATCAACTCAGTCAATCCGAGCCAAAATTCTTCATCATCTATTACCATAGAGGATCCGTTTTCCCTTGGCTAAGGTTTCAATTGGGTGGGCTTCTTAGCTTAAATATACAGCATTACCCATTTTGGAGTGGGCTTGGGTTCAGAGAACCCAATGGGGGCATTGTTGTATGCTTACAACCCAACTCGACTAAATACTATATGGCATAGGTGTTTTTAATTTAGAGTTATTTAACATCTGAGACACAAGTTTGAACCATCTCTAGCGTGAAAGGCGGAACATCACACCAGTACCAACCTAGCAAGAGTGAGAGTGGATTGTATCCGCTCCACTTATCATCTGCTCCTCGGAGGGCACATCAGCACCCTGTCAGGGGGAGGGCACATCAGCACCGACAAGTGTTTTTCACTTTTTTTGGGGGGGGGGTGC
>JAOXJP010034477.1:0-31032 GCA_025762735.1 Platanus orientalis | reverse complement strand
TTCCATCCACCACCTCTGTTTGAGATTTAACTCCTATGAGAAAATGTATTTTAAAGTTTTGTGGTCTATGTAGATCTTACATGTCTCGCCATAAAAGTAATGCCTCCAAATCCTCAGAGCAAACACGACAGTTACTAGTTCTAAATCATGTGTTGGGTAGTTCAGTTCATACGACTTTAGCTATCTTGAGTCATATGTAATCACCTTTCCTTGTTGCATAAATACAGATCCTAAGCCCTTTCCTGACGCGTTGTAATACATGACATAACCTCCGAATCTTGAAGACAGAGTAAGAACTAGTGCAGACACGAGTCAATCCTTAAACTCTTGAAAACTTTTCTCAAATGCTTCAGTCCATTCGAATTTTGCTTTCTTCCAGGTCAGCTTTATCAAAGGTCATGTAATGCTTGAGAAACCTTCAACAAATTTTATGTAGTAGCTTGCTAGACTCAAGAAACTATGAACCTCCTGCACATTCATTGATCTTGACCAATTCATCACAACCTTTATCTTTTTTAGATCAACAAAAATTTCATCTTTAGAGATCAAATGGCCAAAGAACATAACTTGGTCCAGCAATTCACATTTTCGCATAAAGCTTCATTTTCCTTAAAATATGTAATGTAGTCCTTAAATGCTCCTTGTGCTCTTCTGGACTCTTAGAGTAAACGTGGATGTTATCGATGAACACAATTACAAAGTTGTCCAAATGAGGTTTGAACACAGTTCATCAAGTCTATAAAATCGGTAGGGGCATTCATCAAGCTAAGTGACATAACCAAAAATTCATAGTGTTGTTATCTAATTCGAAAATCAATCTTCGATATGTTTTCTTTCTTGATTCGGAGTTTATGGTAACCCAATCTAAGGTAGATCTTCGAAAAGACCTTGGCGCCTTGCAACTGATCAAATAAGCCATCAATCCTTGGCAATAGATGCTTGTTCTTCACAATCAACAGGTTCAACTATCAATAGTCAATGCACAATCTCATTAAACCATCATTCTTTTTTACGAAGAGTATCGGTGCACCCTAAGGTGACACGCTTAAGCGAATAAAGATTTTGTCCAGTAACTCTTAAAGTTGCACCTTAATATTCTTCAATTCAACAAGTGTTATACGATGTGTTACCAGGGACTAAGTCGATGGCAAACTCAATCTATCAATATGGAGGTAAACCAGGGAGATCGTCTGGAAATACGTCAATAAAGTCCTTAACGACTAGAAAATTGTCAATCTTCATCCCTTCAGTTCGGCTATCAACCACATAAGCCAAATAGCCTTGGGAAACTCTTTAAAGAAGTTTATCTTCTTGAATCACGAACATCACACTCGGAAAGGAGTTGTGCTTCACTCCTTGAAATGAGAATTCAAGCTGACTAGGTAGATGGAATGCTACCTCCTTCAAGTAACAATGGATAGTGACATGGTGTGTTCTCAACTAGTCCATTTCCAATATCACATCAAAGTCTTCCTTGTCTAGCAAGATCAAATCCATTGACAACTCTTTATCACCAATCCTGAATACACAAGACCTACATACCAACTTTGCTAACATAGTTTTCCTTAGTGGTGTGGAGACAATTAATATAAAGTCTAACAACTCGGGCAAGGAATAAGCATGTCTCATTTAGTGGCAAATAATAAAATAATGGGTGGATACTAGATCAATCAAGATCTGTCCATCGTGACCAAATAAGGAAAGTATACATGTGACAACGGATGGGGATTCCTGGACATCTTGCTCAGTGATGACATACATTCATCTTAGAAGTTAGGTCTTTTGCTTCACCTACTCAGGCACGGTGGCTTGATTCCTCTTCCACTTTGGACAGTCATGCATAAGATGGCCGATTAGACCACACTTATAGCAAGCGTCGGTCTCCCTGAAACATACACCAGAATGGATCTTTCTGCACCTCTGTCAGTACTCTCACCTCATTTTGTCTTGGTATCATAGTCATGCTAGTCTTGATGGTGTCCTCTCCTCTTCTTAGTCCTGTAGGCTGAGAGCGCTTCACGCCCTTGTCGCCAGTCCTGGCGAGGTCATCACAGTCACACTCAACCAGTCAAGCAATCTCCACAACCTCAACAAAGGTCCTCAATCTAGTAGTGGTCATCTGGGTGTGGATCATAGAGCTAAGTCTCCTTTAGAACTTCTTAGCCTTGGTCTCGCCGCCTTCTGCTATCAATGGTGTATAATGGGCTAACTCAGTAAACTTATACTGGAGAATAGCCTTGCCACCCTGCATAAGCTCAAGGAATTCTGCCATGTAGGTAGCTCCACAGCAACATATGTGAGGGTGTCCTGGGTGGCCTTCCACCAATGATCTACCTCACTATTCAGAACAAAGGTAGCGAGGGATAGTTTCTGCTCTGAGGAACACTTCATAATGGCAAATATCTTCACGATCTCGGCAATCCAGTTCTCAGCTTCTATGGGTTTAGAAGACCCTATGAACTCTGGTGGTCCCATACGGCAAAATTGCTCATAAATTTCATTGCCCTCTCTAGCTGTCCTCTCTAAGGGCTATCGTCCGTGAGTAACTTGCTCTCTGATCACATCGGCCAGCTCCTTAATTGCACCAAGAACTCCAGCCAAAATATCACCCTACGATTGTGAAGGGGTGGAAGAATCCGAATGAGTGCCTCTTCTCGGCGACATCTTTGACTCATAAATAGGACAAACAACATGTCTTAGAACTAGAATGTAGTATTAATCATCTACTTAACTCTAAAGTACTCCAAATATGTTAATCATAGACAACAAGCATAAAAGATCAAACAATCCTTAAAGATTTCCATTAACTTATCCAAAAAAAACATAATCCTTAATTCCAAAATAGATTAAATTGTCTATAGAATCTATAAACCTAGGCTCTGATACCAAGTTGTCACAACCCATATCCGCAGGTCGTGTAGTGGGCCGGGTCTAGATCCGTGACATGGGAATGACCTGCCTCAAATTTGTTTTTCATAACAGGGAGACCAATGAGCTTGGAAGTGTGTCATCAACCCTCTTACTTATTCACATCACCTTCCATATAATTGATCATCTTTTTCATGCTTACTCATTTAAGTCATCCATTTAAATCCATATGAACCAATCATTGGGTAACTGAGGTTCATTGGGCAAATATATAACCAATTTGTTAATTATGTGACCCGGCGACAGGAAACCTGTGGTTCATTAGGCAAGTATATAGCACTTTCATTACTTATGTGACTCAACAGCAGGGTATCTGTGGTTCATTGGGCAAACATATAACCCCTTCATCAATTATGTGACCTAGTGTTAAAGTACCTATGATAAATCCGAGTCCAAATCCATGCTTATGCAAAGTAAATACTACTACATAAGGATGCCATATATGGAAAATATCCACATGTCCTATATAAGAAAGAGCCAAATCCAACATGTCAACGGTGGTAAAACCAAGTGGCACAATGTCCTGAAATCCATATAAATAACCAAGTAGAATGCCACGAAAACTATGAAGCAAATCATGTTAAAGGTAACATGCTCATGCCACTAGACATTTTCCAAAAGATGTAAAGCTCAAAGTATTTACACATGAATTGTAAGATCCTAACAGAGAAATCTGTAGAATATCACAAATTGCTATAAGCCAACATGTATCTGAATGAATTCACCAAGAAGGACAATAAGCTCATGCAAGGAATTCAAAGGCATCCAAGAGATGTAAATAATAAGGGAAAATAGTAAAAGACATTTTGTTAAACATGTAAAGTATAAGAATTAAGAAACTTAAAGGAAATCAAACGGGGAAATCTAATCTTCACCGCAAGGACCCTTCCAATCCTTATAATCCATATAAATCAAGCTCTCAAACTCCTTCACAGAAAATAAAAACCTTCCAAACTATTCCACAAAGCTATATTTACAAGAACATAACTCCATAACCCAAGCAATCAAAGAAACCAATAAGAATGTTAATAACTAACATGCTCACATCAATAAACTATGATCCTTCACCAACAAGTCAACATTCTCAAAAGTAAATAGAGATGAATCCACCAAAACATAGCTCACAAATAACAAATCTACGATCCTCGGAAAAAATTGATTATAAAAAGCATATCTACTCACCCAAAGCTTCTACTCTTGGTTTTGAAGGGGATCCGCCACCAAAAAGCATCTTTCCTTTGTCCAAATCTCCTCTCTTTATAAGCAAACATAAACTAAAGTAGAGAAATAGAAATCCATACTCATTTAAGTTAGATTTAGGAAGAAAAACAACTATTCTAGCAAATTTTAAAGTTAGGAATGAAACTTACTAAATTGGGGAATAACTCCCTCTTTCTCTCCCAAGCCTCTCTAATCTCTTTAACCTTTACTCGTTTTGTTATAAATGACTTTAATGAGGGTTTATAGGAGTTATAATTCATCCAAGATGAGATCCCATGTGTGTGGGAGTCCAATGGGTGAAAACCACATCCAAAATGTTAAAAATTGTAAAATTTTATTACTTTTAGCAATTCTCAGTCGTAATCAATCAAGAGATCCGTAATCGATCATGGTCGTGATCTTTTTTGTGATCAATTAGGAGCCTCTCTGAGAAATACCCGAGAGCCGTGATTCTTCTCTCATGATTGATCATGCTTGTGATCTTTCTTCTGATCCTTCTCTCGTGATCCTTCCCATGATCCATGATCAATCACACTCATGATCCTTCCCGTGATCCATGATCGATCACACTCGTGATCCTTCCCAAGATCTGGGATCGATCATTCCTGAAATGGATCACGCTCTTGTCAGAAGGCTCAACACTGACCCTTAGCATAAAAAATGAGCATTCATTTTTGTAGAAAACTCTGATTTACTGGCCATTTAAGGTGTTGAAATGTAGACTCGAAAACCTTTCCAATGATGTATGGATTATACTTAAATTTTTAAGGATTGGTACAAGTTTGCTTGTAAAGTTACTTTAATTACACACTTGGAAAAGCTTTAGAAGTTAACGAGTTCATGGTCCAACTTAGGTTCTACACTTCTAATTCTATCCAGAGGGTCTCTAATATTCTTTTAGATTGAAGGAGTAAATCTTTCAACTAACCTATCACAAGAGTTGAGCACAAAAGCCTCAAAAAGGGCCCTCAACACCGGATTTAAACTTCACAAACAACAATGGAGCCCTGCACACTACCATACAACCACTAAACAGACCATAGAATGGTGTTGGAGCCAAGGTTTAAAATCTCGTTATCGCGGCTTGGGGAGACAGAGGTCTCGCGTCTCACAACTTATCCCGAGGAGACGGCATAAGAAACCGGAGGACGGTGTGAAACAGGGAAATAACTAATCAAATGAAGAAATTTTGACATGAAGCTTCAAGATTTGATAGAATAAACACTAATACACATAGGAATCATTAAATATAGGAAACAACCGTTTATGATGGTTGGGAGAACTGTCATCCTCATGACATACGTTATCGCCTATGGAATCTATGGAAACACTATGTAAGCCTTAGAAGTTTTGAATGAAACTTTATGAAATGTTCTAATAAACATCATTAAACACTTATAAACCATTACACTTCATTACACAATTAGGTATCAATAGTTGGGAATCGGTACCCTCATTACACGTTGTCGTGCATGTCTAGAATTTTAAATGTTAGAGGTTGATAAATAATACTAGATATTGTATAATAAAACTACAAATTCATAGACATAAAACGTAATCAATGATACAAATGTATAACTCAAACAATAATGTCATTCTCATTCATTAGTATTGCAAAAAATATTACAAAAGTAGAACTATAAAAAATCTACAACAATAAAACTGGAGAAATATAATATAATGTGATAGAGAATAGTACAAGAGTCTGCTAGTGCCAAGAGTACTGCCAAGTGCCAACCAGCTCAATCTTCGTCAATACACTTCTACATGACTACATATTTGATGTAATTTTTTGATTTTTTTAAATTTTTATAAAAAAAATTTAAAAATAAAAAAAATACAAAAACCATAGTAAAATTAAGATAAACATATTTTGTATATTTGAATATGTTCAAATATGTTTTATGATTTTTTTCTTTTTTTTTCTGGCATTTTTTAGAAAATTTTAATTATTAATAAATACATAATTTTTTTATTTTTAAAAATCTACTAGATTGACATATTATGTGCAAAATGGGATGTAGTATGTAATGGAAAAAAATTGATCAAACAATGCTCATTTCATATAATTTTTAATTTTTTTATTTTAATTTTATTTTTGCAAAAATAAAATTAAAAATTTTTGGTTCCAAAAATTATTATTTTTTGCATGAATGTGTAGATCTATCATGAATGTAAAACATATAAAAAATCTACACTCGTATCGTAAGAAGCAATACACCTATATCGCGAGAGACATGCAAAACCCATCATTTTAAGCCAAAAAGGCTCAAAACTGCACCAACATGTGCGAGATGCACGAGATATCTTGTGATACGGTTGTAGTGTTGGGGAGATTTCGAATCCCTGGTACATCTTGTCTCCTAGGCCTGCGAGACCAAGACATCTTGCTTGAGAGAATCCGTCTCGTGCGAGATTTTGAACCCAGGATAGAGCTTCAAAACTGAAAATCGAAACTAAAAAATGAAATATAAAAGGTCGACATTCACACCATGAGACAAAAATCAACATTGAAAGCTCATATCTCAACCAAATCGAAATGGACTTGATTTGGATGATTGCAAGGAAAAAATGACCATTCCACTTTTATCCTTTAAAGGAAACAACAAGCAATCATGATGTATGGAGTTGTTTACTTAGATTGGGCAAATGGCTAAAGAACAATAGAAAAATTCGTAAAAACATTGAATTTGATCTAAATCAATTGAAACTTGGACCATAATTACCTGAAAATCAAATTGAACCAGATTGGAAGAGATTCACATATCTCGACTGAGTGTTGACATTAGCTGTACGGATGTTGATGTCAACCAACCCTTGACATCAACATAACTTCTCGGTAGACCGAGCTTAAGATGGAACCTGGCTCTAATACCAAGTGGATTTGTGTGAAAAGGTGAGAGAACATGTTAGGGTTTGTGGAAGAAGACGGGGAAAAGAAGAAGAAGAAGAAGAGAGGGGAATCGTATGGAGAGTTAGGGATACTATATTATATGTGTGAATATATTCAAAAAGTAAAAATATAAAGAATACATTAGGGTATTTACAAGCATACCCTCTACATTAAAAAAACCTATGTACCCATACATATTTTGTTCAAATACATCAACAATTCCCATGTTGGGGGGATAACCTGTTTTTCTAAGTCACATGGGGTTTCTAAAGCAGGTACACATATTAGGGTGATAACCTTGCCTTCAAAATTCTAAAGAAATTCTGAAGCAAGCTCTCTCATAGGAGGGATAACCTTGCCTTCAGAATTCTATCTTGAAAGGAATTTTTTCCCAGGGAAGCATGGTTTAAAGAAACGTGATACGCATGTATCATGCTCGTATCGTAGGGGTGGGTTTCAGTACCCCCGCTCAGTTTTATAAATAAAGGGAATCATGACACGTGCCACACGTATCACATGTGATCAATACCCCTAAAAGTTTCTTAAGAAATCTACTTTTTAAGGGGTCGATATGGGATACTGATATAGTATCACAGTATCGACCCCCTTACTGTATCACCACTCTAAAAACCATACTCAAAATTATTTTCTTGCACTTCTTTTTTTTTTTTTGTAGATCTAGCTTCTTCTAGCTAAATATAGGACTCTACTTAAGTCCATTTGAATCTTAAACCTATATTGGGGCCGGATCGAAGCAGAAACCCTAAATTTCGTTTTGTCAACAACTTTGGTAAGTTCTCTAGCTTATTTTTTTATATGTTATGCATATGTGATAGATCTACACATTCATAAAAGTTCATTACCTAGTGTTGGTCTCATAATTATGGGGTGCTAGGAGAGGTGGATAGGATATAGACCTAAGCTTTTGCATTTTTTACACACTAGTTACTCACCGAACTCGAACCCGCATTTTCACGTGGACTGCCCAAGCTATTACCATTGAACCAAAGCAATGACCCTAGATCCACACATTCATGAAGTTAAAAATGATTTATGGAAGATAAAAAAATAAAAATATATTCATTTATTTATTCAAAAAATAAAAATTAAAAAACACACCAAATGGTCATTGTTTGCTTTATTTTTTTATATGAGATGTCATAGCCCACTATATACATAATATGTCAGTTTGGTGTATTTCTAAAATTTATTTATTTTTGGTGTTTTTATATATTTATTAAATAAATATAAATAGTTGGGATAAGGTTGTTTGTTGTTGTAGTTGTTTTCTATATTTCTTAAATAAATATAAATAGTTGGGATAAGGTTGTTTGTTGTTGTAGTTGTTTTCTATACTTATTAAACAAATATAAATAGTTGGGATAAGGTTGTTTGTTGTTGTAGTTGTTTTCTATATTTATTAAATAAATAAAAATACTAAAATACCAAAAACAAAATACAAGAAGCGTATTAGAACATATTGAAACATACTATGTACGTTTCTCTTAATTCTATTATCTTTTTATGTATTTTTTTATAAAAAATAATTCAAAAAAAAAATAAAAAAATAATACAATAAACATGGTAGAACATTTTGAGACATACCATGTATGTTTCTTTATCTTCTATTGTGATTTGCTATTTTTTTGGATTTAGCACATTCTTTAGTTCTTCACTTGAAATCCATGCATCTTCAGAATTTAGTTTTCCACTAAGTATTGGGTATATGTTCCACTTCAAGTAGTGATAGATTGCACATCTATTACATCGATCAAACTCTTGTGAAGAGCTAGAAGGATCATAATAGATTTCTGCTGGCTGCAATGCAACCTACTCTTCATCTCCATGATAAGGATAAAGATCACTCATATTAAAAGTTGGACTAATTGAGAATCCATTTGGCAATTCTATAAGATATGTATTTGGACCCAACTTCTTCAATACTAAGCATGGACTAAACTTCCTTTGCTTGAGCTTGTTATAGGAACCAACAAGAAATCTTTCTTTACGAAAACAAACCATAACCATATCACTTTCTTTGAAGTCCAAGCTTTTTCTATGAACATTGGCTTTGGACTTATAAACTTGAGAAGATTGTTTCAAGTGTTCACGAACCTGTCCATGAATTGCCTTTATGTATACTGCAAGCTCTTTTGCTTTCCACACTCACTTTTGCTTGGTTAAGCAAAGGCAAGAGATCTAGCACATGATGTGGATTTATGTCATAGACAACTCCAAATGGAGGTTTCTTTGGTTATCAATTGAGTGAGCTGTTATTAGCAAACTCATCTTGAGGTATGATAATTTTTCAATTCTTTGAATGTTCTCTTACAAAACTTCTAAACAAGTTCCCAAGAGATCTATTCGCAACATCTATTTGGCCATCAGTTTGGGGATGATAAGTACTAGAGAATTGCTATCGAGTCTACAAGAGGGATGTGGTGGGAATGCAATGGTTAAAAAGAACTTACCCCCTTTGGAAGCTTAAGCCGAAGTATAAAGGATTTATGAAGAAGCCTACTTGTCTAGCTCATTAGTGCCTTAATTTTATGTTATTTTCTATTTTTAGAAGCTTTAATTGGTAGTATTGAATGTAATAAGGTCATCAGAGCCAAATTAGAAAACTGGTAGAGAGTTGGAATTAGTTCAGGAGAAGTTTAGGATGTTTTGAGATTTTTCATTTTTTTTAGGTTGACCATACAAGGGGTATTTTGGTCTAATTATGTTTTTATTATTATTATAAATATGTCCTAAAGACCTCTTGTACGTTGCTTTGGAAACCCACAGTTGGTTGGTTATCCCTCTCTAACTCTCACCGTTAAAGTGAGCTTTCTTCTTCTTCTTGATCTTTCTTCTCGTCTATTCTCTAATCTTTTTTCTCTTCCCTTCATTTTTTTTTCTTTAATGTTTTTGCAAAAAAAACAAAAAAAACTTGTTTTATCCTACTTTATTCTTCTTCTTTTACATTCTTTATTGACCTTCTTTGCTCTTACATATCAACGATCACCTTCTCCATCATTTTCCCGTTATTCTTCACATTCTTTTAACACTTTTCTCCACTTAAGAGAATTATCCAACAAACATCTTTTTTCTAACAACTTCTTTCAAACTTCATAGAAACCTAATTTATTTTAGGTTTAATATTCCAATCACCTAACACACCCTTTGATATAAAAAGCCTTAATTTCTAACCCTAAAATCATGGGTTTCTTGAAGTTTTCACTTTCTTGAATCTTAAACCCATTCTCTTCCAACTGTACCACATAAACCCATTTTTTTTTATCTTCTTTAAAAATATAAAGTACATGATAAATGAGGGGATGACAGATGCATGGCCCTTGTGTCCCTACTTTTTTAGAATTTCAAAATTGAAAACCCATGTTTCTTGGATTCTTGGACAGATTTGGGTATTCTTCTAATTCCTTTATTCTTTCTTCAATATTTATTGAATTCTTGCTTCCATTTGATAATCCCTTCCTTGAATTGGTTTCTTTGATTCTTAGTTAATTTCTTTAAAGCTTTGGTTTCCTGATTGTTTTCTTTTAATTTTCAGCATTCTTTAATTTAAAGAATCCATTATTTTTGTTTGTGTTAATTGATTAAGTGTAGGAATCTTGTTTTTCACAATATCCTACATAAAATTTGGTATTAGAACCGGGTTGCCAATTAATTCCTATTAGTTGGGATCTTTCTCTAGGACTAATCTTTTCTGTTTATATTTAGGGTTCTTTCAAGAGACCAAAAATTTATTTAGGGCATATTTTAGGTGTCTAAATAATTTTAGAGTATACCCTAATGTTGTTGAACTTCACCAAAGTCCATTTTCATTAATTGTAGGGTCATCCTAATATTCTTTTAGGATTCCTAAAAGGGTTTTCCCTAACCCTGAAATTCCTAAACACCCTAAATTTGTGGTAGAGGTCCCCAAATATAATGATTTGCATGCTACACTATCTGCTATAGTGGATGAGCATACAAAGGAGTTCCAAGACCTTCATCATACTATGAAAGACATTCAAAGTGATGTGAAGGGTATACAGGCACAAATGGCGAAAATGCAAAAGACTCTTAGTATGATTGCCACCAGATTGCCTCCACTAGAATCTTCTGATACGGTCTATCAACAATTTCTCCAAGTTGGGGAAGATTCTTAGATGGTTCCTCCTCCACTACAACCATCCCAAAGTGTAAAAGGTGAAGGAATATCATAGCATGTTCAACATGAGGTGGTTTCTCCTAGAAGGGATAATGGAGATAGATTTGAGCAGCCTAGGAATGGATATGGTGAGAGGATTGATTATTCATATAGTGATGTCCATCAAGAATTGAATTGCCATGTAAAATTGGAAGTGTCTGATTTTTATAGTGGACAGGATCCAGATGTATTCCTTGATTGGGTACATAGTATTGAGTCCTCCTAGCATGATATTTTGGAAATCAAAAGATTGCAGTTTGCTGAGGCAAAGCTAAAGGATGCAACTCGCATATGGTGGGACAGTTTCATGGAAGAACACAAGAGATTTGTGTCCTTAGAAATTGGGAAGACTTGAGAGTAGCAATGAAAAGAAAATTTAAACCTGTAGCTTATACATCTACAACAGGGTAATGAATCGGTTAAGGCTTACACCACTCAATTGTATCGTATGATGGTGTGTGCCAAGGTTAAGTGGGAAGATCACATAGTGATAGCTATGTATAGGCATGGCTTGTATCCACAAATTGTAGCAGGATTGCGTTATGCGATATTGCATATACTTGATGATGTTGTCTAGGTTGCTTTTCAGGTGGAGGAAAGCGTGAAGGAAGTTCAAACTAATAGGACTTTATCTGATAGCTCTCCTAGAGTGGTGAGCCAAGCTTATGGTTATGAGTAGACTAGTGCCCAAACCACAACCTTGTGGGGTTACTATAGTAGTATCTAGGCTGGACAGAACTTCCACTATCACGACCCAAATCCGCGGGTCATATAGTGGGCTGAGTCCAGATCCGTGACATGATAATAAATTACCTTGAACCCATTTTTCATAACGAAGAGACCAATGAGCTCGGAATGTCATCAACCCTCTTACTTATTCACATCATTTTCCATATAATTGATTTTTTATTTTTTTTTACTTTCACATCCTTTTAAGTCCAATTCAGCTAATTACATCATAGCTGAATAATAAAAGTATTCATTATCGAAAATAAGTACAGTGGAAATAATAACATAACGTCAGATCCAAACATCCTAATATCCCAAGTAAAAAGGCCTTGGCATGCCCATAATAAAATTGTATACAAAACTTGCCCACAAAATAAAACTAATGATAGAATAAATGGCCTAGCTTCCCAACTCCATAGATTTGTCATCGTCCTAAGGCACGAACTGTACCGATATGCCTAATCATCTATTGATGGTGCCAATTGGGGTAAGCTAGATGGGCTTAGCATTATACAACACAAAAGGGAAGCAAATTAGATATCACATAAAACCGATGATCCAATATAGAGGACGGAATCAGAGTACACTAGTACATGAATCAATAATAATATGTATGTATCTCTACTATAATCAAGTATGCTCATGCTCTAAAAGACTAAGTGATAATCCAAACCAAGACGTCCCAAAACATGTATGTACTAAAGCTACATGCCATGTATCAGAACCAACTACCATATACTACATGGATAAATAAATGTATGTAGAGTATAAAAGTATACTACAAGCCATATGCCAAAACCACTATGATTTAAATATTAAACCGTCGCCAAATACCAACGAACTAACAAAAAATTCTTGATAAATCTAAATCCGAGTCCAAACCAAATAACCCAAATAGAGTTTTGATAAACCAAAACATGTGTTGAGCTACTAGGGTTGTCTTAACCGATTGATGTAAGCCAGTGTTTAGGTACCTAAGCTTCTCTAAGCAAATATATAGTTCATTCACTAATTATGTGACCCGATGGTAGGGTAACTAAAATCACTAGGCAAGTATATAGTCTCTTCACCAATTATGTGACCAGACAACAGGGTACCTAAATTCACTGAGCAAGTATATAGTCATTCACGAATTATGTGACTTGGCTGTAGGGTATCTGAGACATATGGGAAAGTATATAGCTTATTTGTCTACGTGACCCTTTGTTTAACGGCGGTCATCACTAGACAACTGGTATCCCTTTGCCTAATAGCGGTCATCACTGAACAACCAGTTGTCCCTTCGCCTAATGGCAGTTATCACTAGACAACTAGTGTCCCTTTACCTAATGGCGGTCATCACTGAACAAGTAGTGCCCCTTTGCCTAATGACGATCATCACTAGATAACTGGTGTTCCTTCGCCTAATGGCGATCATAACTAATGCACCAACTCACTTAGGGGTATATCATACTAAATTCATACTCATGTATAGTAAAATAATTACTACATATGTATGTCATATATGAAAAATATCGGTGTTTGCATGCTCATAAATATTATCAAAACCGAAGAGGTAAACCACATATAAGGGCCAAATATAATATGGAAATATAAATGCTTGTACCAATCTAAAGGTATATATGATGTTCAAGAAAGTGAAATCGTTTCATGCTGAATACTTCCAATGACATAACCAAATAACCCAAATGTTCCCAAAACTCAAGAAGAAATCCAAGTAAAATGCCCTTTGAAAACACCGAAGTAAACCATGCCAAAGACAACATGTTCATGCCACTAAACATTCTCCAAATGGTGCAAGTCCAAAGTCTTTACACATGAATTCTAAAATCCTAACATGAGAATCCATAGAATATCACAAATTGCTATAACCCAACATGTATTTGAAGGAATTCACCAAAGAGAATAATAAACTCATGCAAGGAATTCAAAGGCATACAAGAAACATGTAAATAGTAAGGGAAAAAAGTAAAAGACATTTTATCAAACATGTAGAGTGCAAGAATTAATGAATTCATGGGAAATCAAAATGGAAACCCAATCTTCACCACAAGAAACCTTCAAATCTCTGCACACAAGTAAATCAAGCTCCCAAACTTCATCACATAGAATATAAACCATTCAATCCATTTTACAAAACTCCATGCACAAGAACACAACTTCATAGCCTAAGAGATCAATGAAACTCATAGGAAAATTACTAACTAACATGCTCACGTCATGAAACTATGATCCACTAGCAAGAAATCAACATTTTCAAGAGTAGTAGAGATGAATCCACCAAGACAAAGCTTAGAAATCACATTTCTATGAATCTAAGGAAGGAAAGTGCAACATAAGTTACATATCCACTCACATAATTCATGAAACCAAGGTTCTAAATAAGGAAATAATCATGCTCATAAGGAATCGATGTAAATCCACTAAATCCAAGATCATTTTACACAAAACTAAGATCCTAAGAAAGGAAAGTGTTCATAAACAACATATCAACTCACAAAATACTTCTACTCGAGTTTGAAAAGGATCCTCCACTAAAAGCCTCTTTTCTTTGTCCAAAGCTCCTTTCTCTATAAGCTAACAATGTATGCTATGGCTAGATTACATAAACTAAGATAGGAAAATAAAAATCTATACTCATTTAGGTTAGATCTAGGGAGAGAAATACCTATTCTAGCATATTTTCAAAGTTGGAAGTGCAACTTACCCAATTAGGGGAGAACTTCCTCTTTCTCTCCCAAGCCTTTCTAACCCTTTCCCTATTTGTTTTAATCACTTTAAATGACATAAATAAAGTATTAGATATGTTTTAACTTGTCTAAGTCGAGATGCCACATGTATGGGGGTCAAATGAGTGAGTGCCACGTCATTTGCGTATATATGAAAATTTCTTGTCTAGAACCACGTCCTAAGTGTGACAGGTCACACTGTACGGTCACGCACAGGTTTTGTAATACTCAAGAGTTGTGTCTCTTGTTCATGATTGGTCACACTTGGGAGTGTCGTGATCAGTTACAAAAAAGTGTGATTAGTCACACCTGGGTTATTTTGAGTTTTCATGTCTTTTCTAAACCTTGAGACTCTAAGGTCTAACTTAAATGGTCCATGGGTTCTTCTGGTTCACTCTAGGTCACATCTGGGTCATTTTTTTTGGATTTACACATCGTGGTGAAATGATCATAACTTTCTCTAGAAAACTTCATTTCACGAACCGTTTGAAGCGTTAGAAAGTAGACTCCTAGAGATTTCTAATGATATATGATTTGTACTCTAATTCACTTGGGACTGATACATGTGTGCCCATGAAGTTACCCCAAATACACTATGGGGATAATTTTCAAACTTGATAGGTTCGATGTCAAACTTGGGTTCTACACCCCTAACTTGATCAAAAGGGTTCCTAAACTACTCTATGGTCTATTTAAAACATATTAAATAATAATTTTACCCTTATGGGGAAAAATGGCTAGAACCCTTGATCTTGGTTCTGGTAACACTTGTCAGGATCAGGGTTTTCCATCTAAGCTGAAAATCATTTGCTATCCAAAAAGGGGAGCGAAACCCTTTTATGGTTTTTAGGTTTATGGCAATCACTCCACTGTTGGCATTATGGCCTATGGGTCCCCTTATATGTGGGACCCCGACTTACACCACAGAGCTTACTAGGGTAACATGCATGGAGTCCCCTCATATACTCCAATAATTAGATGCATCACACTCCACTTGGAATGGCTCAAAAAAATCTGTAGTGCTAGAATGAAAGCTTCAACAAGTTTAGATTTCCATTATTGAAAGCTCTTTTCAACTTCAATAGTCCATTGAAACTCTTTCTTCTTCAAAACATTCAGTATTGGAACAATAATGATGCTGAAATCTTTGATGAACTATCGATAAAAGGAAGCTGGGCCTTTAGATTCATTCAACAAGTTTAAAACTTCAATTGGAATCTCGTCAACAACTTCACTCTTTCCCATAGCAACCAAAACATAAGCTATCCCATCTTCTTTCTAGGACTTCTCAAACTTCTTATAAGACAACAAGCTGATTTGGCTACTTAATTGCATATTGGTGGGAACATCTTTGAATGGATTTAGCATATACTTCTCTCCATTTTTTGTAAGAGTGTAAGTATTCCTCCTACAATAATGATACAATTGTCTATCAAATTTCCAAGGCTTGCCAATGAGTAAATGACAAGAATCCATTGGAAGGACATCAAAGTGGACCCCATCTTTATAGTTGCCAATGGAAAATTTCACGCGGCATCAATGTGTCAGCATGATTTATCCTCCTCTTCTGGTAGATCTAGTTCAGCCTTCTTCTTAGGACATTCATGAGTCTTATGCCCTGCTTCACCACATCAGAAACATTTGTTAGATGATGAAATTATCTTTGGATGCTCCTTACTTTCTCTCCCTTTTCGTGGGTTTGGAAGGTTAGAGGTTGTAAATGTGAATTGTTAATTCCATAGATTGGAAGATACATGGAGTGGTAGATTAGGCCATGGCATGAGCACATTGCATATAGTAAGTCATTTCATTAGTCTATATGGTTCTTGTATGCAAGAAGTGAAGACATCTACCAAGAAATAAAAGCCACAAGGAAGAAGCCCCTAAAGTTGCCAAGGTTCAAGCTTTGAAGATTCTAGCCACTCCATGCTCATGAAAAAGTAAACCAAGGTAAAGTACATGTAGAACTAATTTAACATGACGTAAAGACCCTTTTGAGGGTTAATGGAAATTCCTAAGCCTTAACCACAAGTCCCACAATGGTTGGAAAACACTTAAGAGGAAAAATAACAAAAAAAAAAAAAAAGATAGGGCAGGTAGATCGATCTGAGGGGTATCAGATCCATCCGCTGAGGGTGCAGATCCATTTACTAAGGCTAGCGAATCGATCCAAGACATCTTGGGAGTTAGTTTTTGGAACTTATTGTTCCATTGGATCAATCCGATTGTAGCGGATCGATTCGATCGGATTGATCCGATGTTGCAAAATTTCCATATATATATATATGTGTGTGTGTGTGTGTGTGTGTGCAATGGGGATTTTTTTACCATTGGGAAAGATGCCAAATCAAGGGTGTAAGACCATGTTCGTCCCCTATAACTATAAGAGATCTTCAAATGGCCTCTCTAACACACAAAGAAAATTTTAAGAAAGTGAGAGCTACTCTAAGGCATTTATTCCTCCCAACTACTCTTGGCTCTCTTTGATGGGCATTCATTGAGAAATCACCATTCTAGAGCCATTAATGTTCTACCCCCTCTATCATACCTTAAAGACCATCTAAGAGGGAAGTGAACAAGGGTTTACTTGTGAGTAAACCCTAGGTTGATTCTCCAAGAAACAAGGAGGCAAATCTTAGGAGCATTATGGGATTTTATGGCATTCAAGCCCATTAGAAAGGCAGGCAAGCAAGCAATACACTAACCTTCAAAGAGGCAATTTGTATTGACCTCATTTTTACTTTGAGACCATAGCATTTCCGCTAGAGACACTGGAAGTGTAGACCACACTTGCTGGAGACACCGAGTGTAAAGCTTGCAAGTGATTAGGGGTAATCACTAGTATTGCAAGTAGACTATGTTTTATTTAATTTTAACCTTGATTGTATTGTATCAATCTTCATAACATAAAGTAGCAGTGAGCTTTGACAGTGGATGTAGGCCGTTGTGCCGAACCGTTATAAATATTGTGTTGTGTTGAATGCTTGTGGTGTGAATTTTCTCCTCTTTACATGGAATGTTATATTTAGAAATCATTGTGAAAACTATAATCTTCTCTAAATTGCTATTAATCTCAACTAATTGAGAATTAAATTGACCATTGCCATTCCATTGCATTGGTAATCACTAAAGGTTTAATTTAAGTATCAGGTGCAATTACTTTTCATTGGGCCATTAACCTTACTGAACATCTTTAATTAAAAATTAAAGTGGGGATTAATCAAAAGAATTTTTATTAAATTCCATTCACCCTCCTCTAGGATTAAAAATGGACTTTTAATTGGTATTAGAGTATAGGTGGAAAGATCCAAATTCCTAGAGGTTCCTAAATGGCCAACTCGGAAGATCGTACTCTACCATAAAACCCCCATTCCTTAATGGGACTAACTATCCATATTGGAAAATACGTATGAGTATATTCCTTCAAGCCATAGACTTGTCATATTGGTTGTTAGGCCAACACGGTTGAAAGAGTCCCTCACTCTGAAAGAAGAGTGGGGTGACACTCAAAAGAAGGCACACATTTCTAACTATAGGGCTTTCAATACCATATTTTGTGCTATGAGTGAAGACGAGTTTAGATGCATTTGTACCCTTATTATAGTTAAGGAAGCTTGAGACCTTCCAGAGGTAACCCATGAGGGAACTAGTGTGGTAAAGAAGTTTAAACTTTAAATGCTCACAACTAAGTTTAAGGAAATTAGAAGGGAAGAAGATGAACAATTCATCAACTTCTACACTATGCTTCAAGACATCGTAAACTCTGGGACTGCTCTTGGAGATACTTTATAGTTGGATGTAATTGTAAGAAAAATATTTAGGTCTCTACTAGAAAGGTTTTGACCCAAGGTGACTACAATGGAAGATAGTAAAGATATAAACACCTTGATTGTAGAAGAATTGGTAGGGTCACTTCAAACCTTTAAAATGATAGACCAAACACCAAAAAGAAGGGTATAGCTCTCAAGGTAGAAGAGATATCTAGCTCGGAGGATAACTCCGATGTTGAACTAGCTTTAGTGACTAAAATATTTAGAAAATTCTATAAGAAAAACACTAGAGACTTTAGGAAGAAATTTCCACCTAGAAGACCCAAGGAGTCTTCAAAAAGGAGAAAATTTTCCAAAGATAAAATCATTTTCTATGAATGCAAAGGACGTGGACATTTTGTCTCGGATTGTGCCAACAAGAAAATAAAAGTCAAAGGCAAGAACAAGAAGACAATGGCAGCCACTTGGGATGACAAGACTGATGACTTGGATGAAGAAACATATAATAATGAAAATGAATCTTCAAAAATGTTGTTTCATTTATAGCCTTCACTCATGAAACTAATGATGAATTAAGTAGTGAGAGTGAAGATGATGATGGAGATAAGGAAGGTGATCTTTAAGAGGCTTTTGACAAGCTCTTTGAGGAAAATACGTCTTTGAAAAAACTATTCACTTAACTTATGAAGGAAAATAAAGAATTGTTGACTAAACTAAGTCAGAAAAGTGATGATCCCCTTGGGGATGTGGAGTTACTTGAATCTAACTCCAAAATTATAGAAGATAGCCTAACACTTCGAGAATCAATTAAACGATTGGAGTCAAACTCCTTGGATTCCTCTGTAAAAATGGATAATCAAGTCCTAAAGCATAATGTAAATTCATTGGACTCTAAACTAAAGGATCTAGGATTAATTCTCAATGCAGAGAAAGAAAATAGAAAAATTGAGAGTAAAAAATTAATTGAAAAAAATACATCCTAGCTAAAAGGGTTCTAGAGTTAGAAAAGAAAGAAATTCCTTAAGCAAAGAATAAAGAAAAAGTAGATGAAAATGACTAGGATTCTTGAGTTAGAAGAGAAAGTAAAAATCTAAAATGAAAAAAGAAAAAGTGTGGAAAACATTTGCTCCAAACTTTACGCAAGAAACCTTGATTTAGACATACAAATCAAGAAACTTTGAGGATCACAAAAGGAAGTTTATTAGTCTTCTTGCCCAAGGGAAGCACAAGTTTGAAAAAATTCCAACAATGGGAAATGATAGTGGTGATAGAATTGGTCTTGGATTTAACTCCATACCCACAACAAGGGGTAAAAGAATGTTTTTGTAATAGGAAAAGGAAAGACTCATGTCCCTCTTCAAACTCTTAAAAAAACCCCATGACCTATAATAGTTGGCAATCAAATACCTATAAAGGTCAAGCACCCTATCAAAAGCCAAGAGCTTTTGACAAGAGGCAAGACACTTCCTATAAAGGGAAATCCAGACTCATCTCAAGCTTCAACTTCTAAATCTAATACATCCTATAGTGATAAACCCTATTCTTCTTTCAAAGGGAGAGCCCCCATAAACAATGAAACAATAAAGAATTCTTGGAACAACCATAGTCACGCTTTTACATCTAGAAGACCACAAATCACATGCTATTATTATGTGTAAAGTCATGATGCAATTTGTCAACTTCATTTCAAGTCTTGGTGATAGGCTATAGATGTTATGTATAATGAGTGAGCCTATGAGTTTTCTAGTGTACAAACCATCACCAAGGCAAGGTAGAGGTTTAAGTGTTATAAGCCAAGGCATATCAAGCAAAGAACCCAAGAAGGGCTAAAGAGAAGTGCCAATGAAGAGCCAAGTTACCATCTCTGAGCCAAACAGATAAATCAGGTAATGAGACCAAGTGGTTGGTATGTGTGTGCTCACAAGCCCCCCCAAAGACCAACGTCTGACCCTAGGAAGGCCAAAAGACCAATATACGACCTTAGGTGCAATTGATTTAAAAACCTTAAGTAAAAAATGAGCTGAGAAGCAAAAATGGACATCTAAACTTAAAATGGCCATAATTTTTTATTCTGATTTCCATTTGAGACCCACAAGTATTCAAAACGATCGACTTGACGAGCTCTTTTTGAATATCAAATTATAGTCCTAACTGGTCATCAACCCCCTAACTGTTCATGAGTCTTGATCGGTTTACAAACCCCTAACTAATCAGACATGGAAATTTGAATTCTAACGGCATGTTTTTTTACCATTTTTTTTATCATTAAAGGTCATGGAGAGCCTTGACTTGACCCTATAAGAAGGGTATTAGTCCCAAATGATGAACTAATACATCCTAAACATATTAGAAACATTCTTGAACATTCCATTTGCGAAAAATCATTTGAAAACCTCTACATGAGGTGTTCTTGAGCAAAATAGGTAAATCTACCTAAAGAGAGGAGAGAACAAGTCTTGGGGAGCTAGAGATAGGTAAATCTATCTACCAAGACTTGAAGATGAGCCCTTAGAGCATTTAAGGAGCCTTAGAGAGCAAAATCCCAATTTTGAAATTCTCATAGGGAACTCTCTACACCCGGTGTGAAGACTATGTCACATTTGCCTATTTAAGCACTACAACCAAACAACCATTCCTTTCATCACTTGATCATGTCTGTCGAAGCCACCGGACGTGGAAGCTCCCATTGAAGCTATTAAAAGCATAGTTGGGAGTTCACCGAAGACACCAAACCTGTGAGCACTTGCCGTAGACACCAAATGCAATGTCACCTCTATCGGAGACACAAGAGGTAAGGTTTTGTTGATGTCCATTGTTGTAATTAGGAGCTAAGTATTAATAAAATCAACATGCCCCCATAGTGGGCGTTGGAAAGTGGATGTAGGCTGGTGTGCCGAGCCACTATAAACACTTGTGTCTTTGTGGTTGCATGCTTTATGTATTTATCCTTTAATTTTCATATCCTATTTGAACACAAGCATTTAGGCCTTAGCTGAATTTATAAATTGGACTAATTAGGCACACTTACATATTTGAATATCTTGTGGAAATGTAAATTTGTAAATTATAGCTAATTGATCACTTTTGGAGGTCACTTATAGTACTAAACTTAAGTGATCACATTATGGGATAATTGGGATTAAATTGAACTAACTTTATTGGGGAAACAATTAATTCAAAAAATCACATTCACCCCCTCTAGTTTAAATCAACAGATAATTACAATTGGTATCAGAGCAAGATTTCTCATATAAGGCTTAATAACCAGAGTTAAGTCTTATAAAAAAATCCTAGTAGAATCCTAGAAGAACACTAGATGACCAAGGTAGATGGTAGTATGTCATCAATACACCTTCATTCTTCAATAGAAGTGACTATTGCTTTTGGAAATTTCGTATAGAGATTTTCGTAAATGTAATGGACCATAGAGTTTAGAGTTCCGTAGTGGAAGGCTACACAAAACCATCTACTCCTAAAGGTGAGTATAGAAGGTCCAAATCAGAAACTTATAATGCAAATCTCAAAGCACTAAATATCATCTGTCGTACCCTCAATTCAGATGAAGTCCATAGAATAGGTGCATTGAGAACCGCCAAAGAAGCATGGGATCTTATTGAGAAGACCCACGAGAATCTCAATTTCTTCTAAATAGTGGGGAGGACACCTCACTTGGTTCCAAAGTCCTTATGACATTTGGTTAATGATTCACATGATAATGAAAGTGAATCCAAAAGTGATGAAAAAAAGGTGAGGATGAAGTGGACATCCAAGAAACCTTTAACAAACTCTATGAAGAAAATATAGAGTTAGTCAAGACTGTTAAGACCTTGAAGAAGGAAAACACAAGCCTAACTCAAGAAAATGAGAATTTAAAGGAGTTAGAAAAAGAGAGAAAAGGAAAAATTTATTCCTTAGAACTAAACCTTCGGGAGATTGATGAAAATCAATCTAAAGTTTTAGATGAGAAGGATGGGTTACTTAAATTCTAATATCTCAAATAAAAATGAAGAACTAAAGAAAATAATAGAAGAGTTAGAATTGAGGTCTTTGGTTTCTAACCTTGAAGAAGAGCATCAAAGCTTAAAAGACAATATAAATCTCCTAGAAAATAAACTAAGAGGGGTAAACATTCCTCAAAATATAAAAAGAAAATATGAAAATTATAAAGAGAAAACTAGTTGAAGATAATAAAATCTTGTCCAACAAGACTCTAGAATTTGAACAAAGTGTCAAATCTCTAAAAGAAAGAAAAAAGAGTCTTGACCTCACGTGCGCCGAATTTTCAAAAAGATCAACTGATCTACTTACTCAAGTAAATGAGCTGAAAGAGCATGAGAAGAATCTCTTAGTCTCCTTACCAAAGAAATATAAAATTAAAGAAAATAACAACATTGGGAAAAGAATGATGAGTTAGGATTTAGCTCTAGAAATTCCCAACCTCCTACCTACACAAAAGAGTCAAAAAATGTCTTTGCAAAAGGTAAAAGTAAGTTCAATGTCTTTTCACAAGCCATGATGTATGGTGGAACCGTAGAAAATGATTTTCTTTCAAGAGAAAAACTCTTACTCATCAAGAAAGAAGAAATGAAATACCTATCCTATTAATAGACTATGACTCAACCTCTAAAAGTGATGACTCAACTTCTAAAAAACCTCAAATCACATGCCATTATTGTGGATTAGATGAATATATAGGGATTGGGTGCATGAAGAGGCAAAGGGAGTTGTATGTTCAAAGTCCTCAAGAGCCTAGGAGAATAAACCAAGCATATTCTCAAAAGACTCATAACGAAAGAAATATTAAAAGAAAAAAAATTTAGAACCAAAAAATCATGTTTAAAAGAAAAAGAAAATGATACACCCAAGACAAATCAAAATCCGAGAAATATAGGTTAAGAAGATTTGGGTGAAGAAAGATTAACTCACATCCTATTTTGGAGTGAGAGTGTGTCAAGATGATATCTTGACAATGGACCTAGACCGATAGGGGTCATAGGAAAGAGGGCTTCGGATGATTTGGATTGGATCTAAGCCCTACAAGTAGGATTGAAAGAATCCTAAAGGAATAATCTTAAAAGGATCATAAGATGACAAATTAGATGATATTGGCTCAAAGAACAAAGCCAAGTTAGAAATCAAGGAATATGACTGGGTGAGTGGCATCAACCTTGATAGGGAAGTGTTAATGGTGTTGATCATCAATGAAGATCAATTGACCAAACGAAATAAAAATTTTAATTGTCCCAAGCATGTGTGGAGCCATACTAGGTAAATCTTTAGCACATACTTGGAGTCCATTGCTTGAGCCAATGGAACTAAAAAAAGGGCGGCCCAGTGCACGAGGCTCCCGCTAACGTGGGGTCTAGGGAGGGCAAGATGTACGCAGCCTTACCCCCATTTCTAGAGACACCATTTTCATGACTTGAACCCGCGCCACAAAGAACACTAATGGTAAGCCTTACCGTTGGGCCAAGCCACCCTCACTCATAAACATTCCGAATCCGATCCATTTATAACCCTAATTTCAACATGTGTTTAAGTCTGTAGATTGTTCGTCTCTTATTTTTGAAAACTCCTCCCCTCTCTCCCTTTCTTCCCTCAAAACCTTCTCGGTACCACTCCTTATTCCCCTTTTCCCTCTATCTTCTCAGGTCGGTTCCGCTCCCATCCGTCATCCCCTCATCTTCTTTTGCGTCTGAGTCTTCAACATACCATAAACCCTCCTCTCTTCATTTTTCTCTCCTCTCATTCTCTCAGACCACTCGGCAAACAAACCCCACATAAGATATATGGTTTTTATATACGCTGCGTTGGCATGTGTATTTCTTGTGTATTTCCCTTCTTTAAATAAAGCTGTTTTTTTTTTTTTTTTAAGGTAACTTGGGATTTCATTAAAGAAAAGAGGAGCCTGAGGACTCTCCCACAAGAGACCATCTGGGGCAACCCAATATACAGCTTATATCTTTAACAGCCATTTGGGCAAAGTTATGAGCAGACAACGCAAGACGAGCAGCATGACACTCATTTAGAAGGGCAGAAATGGTCAAGCCTCTAACTTTAGCCAGAGAGAAACACCCCCTTGACCTTGACCCCGCAAGTTGAAACCAAAGCTAGTTTTACTAGTTAATGCACAAAAAGCTAAGTCCTAAATAAGTCATTCGCTGGAAGTCTCCAAAGCTAAGTCCTAAACAAGTCAGTTGGCCAAAAAGCCCAAACACTCTAAATTTGTGAAGCAACCTTAAACAAGGAGGTATCTATGGCATTAAAGAGATTGAAGGAAACATTTTCAAAGGTAGCAACATTTCAATATTTTCACACATACCAAAATATCAGAACCATCACCTCAACACATTATCTGATGGGCTTTTCACAAAGCAGTGAAAGCACCAAATTATGCAGTTTGAGATCCAACCAACCCACTTCCAAGTTCCAACACCTTCTCTTCTATACTGCACCCACCCACTAAAGCAACTACTCCGTCATCACAGTCCATTAAGATCAGAATTACTGTGGGCCATACCAAAAAGCAACTACTCCATCACCCTCCAACTATGATCAAACGGTAACGTCAAAAGGATCTTCAAATAGAAACCAAAACAAGAAAGCACACATTCGTTATTTCCTTCTTTTTCTCCCACGAGGAAATCGTTAAAATCGCCCTCTATCGCCAACGAATCGTCACCCAGGCCGGCTACGGGCTACCGGATAACTAGGTTGGGTTCAAAGAATCTAGACTTTTCTTCCCGCAAAATGCCACGTGTCACAATGCAGTAACTGCGGATCCCTCACGTTTTCTCGCAAGTCGGCACTGGCGGGACCCACGTGTCGCCGTGATCCATTCGTGTTACAGTCGAAGCTCTCAAAATTCAAAAGGCTTCTTTACCCATAAAAAGACCGGTTGCAATGTACGAACCATAAACATCAATGGACCTTTTTATTTATTATATTCCATTTATAGGCATGATATCTCCTATAATTACATTTTGCTCCTTACTCACTATATATATTACATTTACACCCACTTCTAAAACTTACATCACCTTAAGTAAAACTAATATTACATTCAACTCCTTCCTTCTCAACATTTCTTTTCTGTTTTTTTTCTTCCTTTTTCCTTGTTTTTTGCTTCTATTTACAGAGCTTGAGCTCCCAACACCGGCCTCCTTAGTCCTTGGTAAAAGCTCGAGTGTTGGATGGGGAAAACATGAAAATAACATGAAAAGCTAAGTAGCAATGGTTTTGTGGAGATTTTGGGTAATTAAGTAATACTTCTAAAATTCAATGATAAGCCCTCCCATAGGGGCTCTGTGAGGGATTCCCTTTCTTCTCTTGGCAGTTCTGTAATTAACGACCGTCGGAGGCGGTGTTGAAGGTGTAAAGCTTTGAACTTTGATCTTCTCGCTGGCTAGGCTTCTGCCACTGTAAGATTCTTCCGAATCTGAAGTAGTCGCCTGTAAGCGCTTCTTCTTCTGGTAGTTCTTCGAAGTCCCAACAATCTAAAATCAAAGAAACAAAAAACCCATTTCAATTTTTCTATGTCTACTTTCAAAATTGAGAGAAATTAGGTAGAGCTTACAGGTAAGTATTGAGAAAAATGGAGATTTTTTGGGTACCTTGCAACCAAGAGAACAGAATCGGAATGAATCGAGTAGGCTCCGCTCGCAGACCTCGCAGGTGTTGGTGACGCCTTTACCTGGTCTTGGCTGAGGCCGCTCGTTCAAGAACACGACTCTGGCGCTATTGATAACGTAGGTCTGAACCCCGCTTATGTCTAAGACCTTCTGAATCTCTGAAACTCTGATCACGTCATGGTATGAGGACCTCCTTATCTGAATTGAATAACAAAATGAAAACAGCGCATCTTCATCAATACTAAGAGAAAAGAACACCCAGATACCCAAAATGGGTTTAAAAAATCAAAACTTGTGAATGAAAAACAGAGCATCTTGATCAATATTAAGAGAAAAGATCACCCAGGTACCCAAAATGGATGGTTAAAAAAAACCAAAACCTGTGAATAAAAAACAGAGCATCTTCATCAATACTAAGCGAAAGAACACCCAGATACCCAAAATGGGGAAAAAAAAACCAAAACTTGTGAATAAACACAGAGCATCTTCATCAATACTAAGAGAAAATAACACCCAGATACCCAAAATGGGTAAAAGAAAAAAAAATCAAAACTTGTGAATAAAAAACAGAGCTTCATCAATACTAAGAGAAAAGAACACCCAGATGCCCAAAATGGGTAAAAAATAAATAAAACTTGTGAATAAAAAAACAGAGCCCAGCAGCTTAATTTAGGAGCGAAAAGAAGAACTGGAGATCCAAAAAGGGTACAAAAACATAGAGACAATTAATATTTGATTAGAAGGTGAAGAGAATCGGACCTGAATAGCTCGATGGTCTTTGTGATAGGAGAGGCAAAGAGAACATAGAGCTCCATTCATGCAGTCCAAGCAATACATATTGCATTCGCACTTGTGGGAATCAGCGTGGAACTTGCATTGAACGAAGAACCTTGTCTGAAGAAGAGGGCTCAACCATGGCGGCCACTTGTTGTCCTCGTCTTCTGGTCCTCCAGCTCCCTGTTGTTTCCATTGAGAAAAAGACATCAAACTCAGCCCAGAAAGGGAAAAAGATCAAACAAATGAAGATTAATCAAGATTGAAAGAACTAAAGAGAAACCCAAATTGAAGGGCTTACCATGATTCTTCTGCTCTTGGGTTTGATTTCTTTCACAGTGGGTTCTTGGTTGTCGATCGCCAGTTTGTTCTTTGCTTTTCTTTCTCGACTTTAGAGAGAGAGAGGGGGGGAGGTTTGAAGGTTTAGAGGTGGGGGGATGGTCTGGGGTGGGCTCTTTGTAGTAGCGGTAGTGGTAGATGGCGTGGGAGAGCATGGCGTGGGTCGTTCTTATCTGCTCAAAGTCTATCCCCGAACCTAACTCCGAGCCCAAACCTCTGATGCGTTGATTGCAAGGAACCCACCTCTTCCTTTCTTTTTTCTAATTTTTCCTTTCAAAATTCTTATTTTTTTAATTATAACTTATATTTAGTATTAACTCGTATTAGCGTATTAAAACAAGTTAAGGACATATAGTGAGGAGTTGCAGAAGTAACCTTCTTAGTTAATAAAATGACCAAAATGCCATCATTGCCACGTGCCACAGATTCTTAGGGTTGGAATCCTAATCAATTATTAGCCCAAAGAATAAACCAACTCAGTTGGTCCTTTGTTTTCTTTTTTGGGGTCTATCTCAGTTAGTCATTTTATTTGCATAGATTATCACTAATATCATATGATGATTGTTCGTTTATCAATATATATAGATACATATAAATGTGGTACATTGACCCGACCCAACCATTTAATCTTCTGAAATTTGAGCATTTACTAAGTAAGTTGGTGTTAATCGGTTTGGCCCGGTTTGGCCTTTTGCTGAAGAATAGGGTTTACCCCATTCTTTTTTCGGGGCACAAATCAATCATAGTTTAGTTTGTGCCCAACTCCTACTGGAGTGGGTCTATACCCGACCCAGTTTGATCAGCTGAGATCCTTAATTGATTTAGTAATATTCCTTCGTCCCATCTCCATCCACCCTTTTAACATGATTACATGAGTGCTCCACAATTAATTTTTAGATAGATTCTCACTTTTTCAAGACTCAAAAAGGCATATATTTATTTTTCAAACAGGGATATGGAGATAATGAAAGGGAATCATTCCAATGAAAATGGTAAGAAAATAAAAAAAGGAACCTCTCTACATTAATAGATAACCTTTATATTTTATTTATTTATTTTCTATAACCTTTCTCTTTTTTTTTTTTGGTAAAACAATGATAACCTTTGGATTAAGAGCACTTAGTTTCTAGAAAGAAAAAGTCCATAAAAAGCAAACCATGTGCTCCATACCTCCATTATTAAGAAAGATTGTGGTTCTTGACCTAACCCGATCAACTCTATCCAGTTTTCTTTTGGGTTACGGTTCATATCTTAACTCAATTATTCAACCCAAGCCCAACATGAATCGATCAGGTCTGATCTGCGATTTTGTGATAGAAAGCAGTCAAAATCACTTGACCTATCCGGCTTATGCATAAAGATGCAAATAATCCAGATATGATCCAGATACTAGCGTATCTATATTTGATTCATATATTAAAGGATATATTTTTTAAATAAACGGATATTTAATCAGATTGGTTACATGTAGGTTCATATTCGTATTCGTTAAGTTAGTTAAATATTGGTTACGAATACAGATATGTCCGATTAAACAAATTCATTAAGTTATGTTAATATATTCATATCCATTAGGTTAAGGTTAATGTTAAAATTAAGTATTTATATACTCTATTATAATATAGCAAAACTTACAATAGTATGTATAAAAATTAAGTATTTATATACTCTATTATAATATAGCAAAACTTAAAATAATATGTATAAAATAAAATAACCTATAATATTATAATATGACTATTAATTTAAATTAGTCATTAAGTATAATATATGTCTATATATATAAAAACAAATATAGATATTTAATCATAACAAATTTGTATAGATCCATATTTGGTTTATTTATAATCGGATATTTTTTAAACGAATGGATTTTTAATCGAACCAAATACATATAGGTTCGTATTTGCTTTAAATGGACATGAATATGAACCGAATATGAATAATAATAAGATATCTCCATCCCTACTTCCACATCACCAACCCTATTAACGAATGGTAAGATTTGGGTCAATCCATTCGGAACCAGACCAACACATTGGAAACACCCATATGCTTGATCATTCCATGTGTGAAGGTTTGTGCAATGGGTTGATGGGTATAATGGTCATTGCAATGACTTAACTCAGTTAGTTACATAGGCTGGTTGGTTCACCACTTCACCCTACTTAGACCAACAAGGAGGCATCAATCGACAAATTCAACTATAGGGTTTTAAATGCAGCAAAGAAAACTGATAGCGATATGATTAAGTGCTGAAATAATCGATTAAAAAAAGTATTTAAATATCTGGGAATGCTCAGAGGATCCCTTATTTTACGATAATGACCTCAGGAATGGGGGCCACAACACTCCGGTAGTTGGAAAAGTCGGCGTAATAACCATCTCCATTTGAAATGGAGAGAAGTTTCGCCTGTGCGAGTCAGCACCCTGACAAGAAATTAGAGGGCTGTTTTGTAAATACACAATATAATATTGTTGTGCATTTACAAAATACCCTCATCTACCGTACAAGTTAATTTTACATTTTTACCAGAAAAAAAGAGAATAATGATCTGGTGCAAACAGAAGCGTATCGTACGTACCATTTAACGGTGGAACGATGGCTTAAGGTCTTAAGGTCGAACCTTCACTGTTACACCACAGTATCCCTAGTAGCCGATATAAATTGTTGTCATATTTTAGTAATAAAATATAAAGTAAAAACGTACCCAAAGTTATAACAACCTTTATAACTGTAATAACAGAGAGTAACTGTCAAGATCCACCACTGTTAAAATGATTTTGTGAGGTCTGACATGAATCACCTACAGTGTTTGAATTTGATTCATCTCCATTTTCAATGGAGAAAAATCCCACCATTTCCTAATCATTATTTGCCATAGGTTTCTAGTAAAAGGGTATTTTGATCAAGAAAGTAAAAACAAAATAACTTTATTACCTCTGAACACTTTTTATTATCACATGTCAACCTGTGGCGAGAGCAACACTCAAAAGAGTCTACAAGGATCCTTAGTGGGGATGAGAAGGGCATTTACACATGTTCTGTCCAGGACACCAAAAGATGTTATATGGAATAAAATGGGTGTGTGATGCATTTTTTGAATATGGAATATATATTTTATTCCATATGACCTCCCCTAGTGTCCTGGACACCATCCTAGACACAAAATCCTGGATAGAACATCCTTTCTGATTTGGAAATGGTGAGAGTTACCTCCATTTGAAATGGGGATGATTCAAAGTCATCACAGAGGACACAAGATTTTGGTCACTGGGTAGTGGATGTTAAACAATCTATTATATATAAGAAGTAAAGGGTCTGACTATCGGACCTTTTTGTGGTTTTTTCTGAATTTTTTTATTAGGTTTTTCTGTTTGACATGTGTTCAAGCTTTACTTATTTTTTAATTTTTTAATTTGAGTGCAACAGTTAGGGGTGGGCATGGGCCGGGCCATGGTAGGCCCAGGCCCAGGCCCGGCCCTATAATTATATACCGGGTTCGGGTGGAGGTTTGGGCCCGTAGGGGTGGGCTTGGGCTGGGGTTTGTGCCCGACCCTCATTAATTGACCGGGCCTCGGGCTAGGATTTGGGCCGGTCAATGAATAAAAAAATAATAATAATGATAAGATGTAGGTTTGAACTCTAGACCTATCCAAGGTTCAAAATTTTGATGTTGATGGATTATTCGTTAGGAGGATTAATGGAAATTTCACTAGAATGCTTCAAAATATTATAAAAATTATGAAATTTTCGATGTGAACTCTTATGAAGATTTCAATCTATGTTGAGCATGATTACACACTCTGGACTAAAATAACT
>JAOXJP010034448.1:0-16679 GCA_025762735.1 Platanus orientalis | reverse complement strand
GGCTGTCTCATGTCTCTCTTTTCATTTTTAAGGCAAAAATGGTCTAAAAAAATCTCACGTATCGTGAGACACATGAGAGACGCACGAGACTTGGAATTTTTCCAGCTATTTTGAAAACATGTGCAGTATCGTGCCGTGGCCCTGTGATACTGAGATGTCTCTCACGAGACGGCCCGTCTCACGCGAGTTTTTGAACCATGATACAGACAAAGTCCTTGACACATGGAGACACTAGAGAAAGCCGGACCTTATTAGTAGGAAAACAATTTTGAACTTGGCTAGATTGGCTTATGGCTGTGAAGAAAGATTAGGAAGAAAATAAGCCAGAGGATTCATGGACTTTATTCTTCTGTTTGGATTTGATTTAGAGAGATATAGATTTTTAGTGGGGTCAATTAGATTAGCCATTAGGTCAATTTTCCACTCAAACAAGTTTCTAGACAAAGATAAGTTCCAAGAGATGACATTATAAAAAGGCAAAAAAATTTTAGAGACTAAAGCATCTTTGTGTGTGGAAATATTGAAAAGCCTGGGAAAAGATTCTGACAAAGGTTATTCACACCTCCATAAATCTTTTCAAAATCCAATCCTATTCCCAACCCCAGCATCACATTGGGTAAAGGGAAATAAATCAGAAGCAATTTGGATGATACAAAATATGGATCCTCTTGATTTTGTTCCGTGATCTTGTCAAATCCAACAACTTATTGTATTAAAGTTCCATAATGAATGTATACTAGTGTGTAGTACTGGATAACGTATAACATATTTTTTGTAGTGAGGCACCAGCCAAGACATCCCAAAAGCTTCTAAAACTGCACCCCACACTTCCAAGCAAAAAGACGGTTGATTAGCTAGTGGGATACCGATTCACCATCATTCACTCAAAGTAAATGTATGCTTGGAATGGTGTGGTTTTCTTTATTTGGTTATGAACCATCAAAATACTTGAGCGAATGGCTGTCCATAAAAAGAACTGGACCTTTGAAGGCTTCTGACTAACCCAAATATGTTTTTGTGGAAAAGCATGATTGCCATGGCCTACAATAACTCTCCTAAAACTCTAAGGTGCTTGGAGAGTTATGAGTTAATAAACTTATTATATTTTAACACTCCCCCTCAGGAGGGACACTCTTGGACAATGAATGTGGGGGAGCTAGGTGCGAGTCTACAGAAAGTGCACATGTGTGTACAATGGGCCCAGTAGAATAATTGAGATCAAACTCGCGACCTAACCTTGCTCTGATGCCATATTAGGAAGTAACCAACTCCTAAAACCCTAAGATGCTAGGAGAGGTATGAATTAATATGCTTATTATATTTAATTTATCTAAAAAAAATACTTATTATATTTGAACATTAAGGTGGTACCTAGAATGTTTTCATTGATTTAATTTCCCAATCATTTAAATTTCTCATTAGAAGGGGGACCACCTAACAACCTCTCATTCAATTGACAAATACTTTGCCACAATTTTCTTCTTATTTCTTGCATTGTTGTATATGTCTGGAAACATTCATCTTAGGGAAGTATTGGGGAACCATTTATCCCCCTAGAACAAGGTTTGACCTCCTTTTCCAACCGCAATATTGTTAGCAAGTAGGAGTATATGTAATTAAGTGTAAGCGTAGAAGGGTACACAACTGGTATATGGGGTATTTATGTATTTTAGACATTATACATAAATAGTACAAGTCATATGGGTAGAGCTCATTCTCCCACGACATTCATTCTTCCATATTCCTCTTCTTCTTCTTCTCCTTCCTCTCTCTTTTTTTTCTTATTTCTCCACAATCAAGACAAACAACTTGGTATCAAAACCAAGAAAACATCGAGGATTGAAGAGGGGGTCATTGCAGCCCGTACGTCAGGGTTGACGTTAGCATCTGTACGGATGACATCATCATCCATACGATGTTAGACCTAGGGACTGATGTCGGTCGAATCATGGTGGTCTCCTATGATTTATGCATATTTTTTTAGAATTTTTTGAGCATGTTTGAAGGTATTTTCGAAGGGTTTTGTGGTTAAGGTCAAAAACCCTTTTTTTTGGCAAATCTGCTCGATCCGGCTGATTTGAGAGTTGTTTGCTCGATTAGATAGAACATAATGGGTCGTTTTTTTAGTTTCCAACCAATAGGAAGTGGTTTGGAGAGGTTTGGTTTGGATTTGAGGAATTTGTGATCTTTTTTGGGGTTCCTACATCACGCCTGGACATGAAATCTGTTGGGAAGGTGATTTTTTTATTTAAAAAAAAAAAATTTTGGTGCCCTGTTTTGGTGTTTTGGTAGCAAGCTGGTTCCTTTCATCCTATTTGGTTAATTTATTGAATTCAAATAATTTGTCTCTATGCATTTGAGAAGTTTTTGAGTTGTCAAACCTCTTTCTGAAGCCGTACAGTGTGTGCTAGACCTGTGAATGGATATCTCCAACATTTGTGTTCTTGATTAAGACCTGTGTAGGTCCTTGGATATTGTTTAAAGAACTCGTATTGTTCTTTGAGTGTTGTGATCAATTCTAAGATGTCAGAAATAAGTTAAAGTTTCGCCACCTTTCTGAGCACTGATGGGGGCAACCTTGGTGGGATGGTAAATGAATCTCCCAACTCACTTATTACTACAATTCGGTTAGATGGCATAGACTTTCTTGCTTGGTCCCAATCCGCCAAACTGTACAACACAGGAAAAGGCAAAGGGGCATACTTATCAGGTGCTGGGAAAATGCCTGCACCCATTGATTCAACATTAAAAAAATGGGAGGCTGAAAATGCTATGGTGATGTCTTAGTTCCTTCACACTATGCGGTCTTATATTTCCTATAATTATTTATTTTTGCCTACTGCCAAGGCCATCTGGGACTCTGTGACTAAGACTTATTCTAAACGTGGGAATAAGACTCGTATGTATGATCTTCATTAGAAGGTGGCAAAGTTGAGACAGGGTGATCAAACTCTTGCGGAATATTACTCCACCCTTCGTTCCCTATGGGAAGAAATTGACTTCTACAAAAATTTTAGAGCTAAGTGCACTGATGACGCAACTTTATACAACAAAGAGGTTGAAAAGACTCGAATCTTTGAATTTTTATCTGGTTTGCACCCAGACTATGAGCCTATGCATGTTCTGATCTTAAGCAAAGATCCACTCCCCTCCTTTGATGAAGTTTTTTCCTAGCTGTCCTAAGAGGAGGACTGACGTCATATCATGCCTCCTGCACTACAGTTAATTGTTGACCATTCCGCTCTAGTGACTAGTTCCTAGCTTGGGGGACGAGGATTTACTTGAGGTTGTGGTGGTGGAGGTCGTGGAAATACCTTCATGGATGACAAAGACAAATTAAAGTGTGAGTATTGTGGTAGGTGGAGGCACACCAAAGACACATGTTAGGATCTTCATGGCCGCCCTCAACAAGATAACTAGGGGAGATCACAACGTGGTGGTTTGAGTAGTATAGGTGGCTTTCGACCTCAAATCCGATTGAGTGCACACTCGATTACTTCATCCACAAGTCCAGATACTGTAGTAGAATCCAGTCAGATAATGTTGCATTCACCAAAGATCATGCTGATGCTCTTCGTCGGTTTATGGCTAGCTTAGATGTCTCTACGTCTATTACACCCACATCATCCTTTCCTCAGTCAGGTACACATGCTTTTGCTCTAAGTGCATCACTCTCAACATATGGCTCCTCCTGAATCATTGATTCAGGAGCTTCAGACCACATGACAGGTAGCTCCACACTATTTTCATCCTATAAAGTTTGTTCTAGTCAACAAAAAGTTCGCACTGTGGATGGGTCCTTATCCTCCATTGCCGGAAAAGAGTCCATCATTGCTACCCCCACCATGAGTTTGTCGTTAGTCCTTCATGTCCCTAACCTTGCACTAAATTTCTGGTCTATTAGTCATATAACTAATTCTCTTAACTACAATGTCACATTTTTTCCTTCCTTTTGCTTGTTTTAGGACTTGGTGATGAAGAAGATTATTGGTAGATGACATGAGGAAGGGGGACTATATCGTTTGGATATGGATCTTTCTATTGTACCCCTTGTGCAGCAACTGGAGTCACCAGCACTAGTTTCAGTTCATGGCAATCAATCTCATTTATTACAGTGGCATCACAAATTTGGACATCCTTCCTTGTTTACTTTGAAGAAACTTTTTCCTTTGTTTTTGTCTTTTTCCTCTGAGGACCTCTCTTGTACTGTTTGCAAGTTGGCTAAACATTGTCGTAGTTTCTATGCCTTGAGTAATAATAATAAAAGTGTCTCCTTTTTTTGTGGTGCATTCTGATGTTTGAGGCCCTGCCCATGTTACTTCTTTATTTGGTTTTCGCTATTTTGTTACCTTTGTTGATGAGTTTTCAAGGACTACTTGGGTCTACTTACTCAAGTCAAAGGGCGAATTATTCTTTGTTTTTTAGGTTTTTCATTAGATGGTGGAGACACAATTTGACACAGGTAAAAATCCTTTATTCTGATAATGGTGGCGAGTATATGTTTGGTGCCTTCTCTTCCTACTTGACCACACATGGAATTGTATACCATACTACCTGCCTCCACACTACAGAGCAAAATGGCATTGCACAGAAAAAAAAAATCATCACCTTCTTGAAGTTACTCGTGCTCTCCTTTTTCAAATGCGGGTTCCAAAAGTTTTTTGGGCTGATGCACTTTTAAGTGCTGTTTATCTTATCAATAGACTTCCCACTCGCATTCTTGCTTTTAACTGCCCACTTCAAGTCCTGTCACCTCATGCACCTCAGTTTCATATTTCTCCTAAGATATTCGGGTGTGTTGGCTTTGTACATGTTCCTAAAGTGGATCTAGACCCGAAAATAGTGCGGTGTCTTTTCATGGGATATGCCATTGATAAAAAAGGGTACAAATGCTATGACCTTGCATCTCAAAAGCTATTTGTGTCTCTAAATGTGACATTCTTTGAGTCTGTTCCTTTTTTCTCTTCTATTTCGACTCATCCTCAGGGAGGCAAGACTATGGTATCATTGATGGTGGTGATGATGAGTCTCCACGTCCAATTCCACCATATGTGTTTGATTATGGTGGAAGTAAACCAGGAGAACATGGTGGTAAGGGGGAGACCGCAGATGACACGTTACATGTTCAAGAACAAGTTTTAGGTCCATCTCAGGGGGAGACCGGAGAAGAAGGGTCAAAGGAATTACAAGTGTATGAAAGAAGAACATGGAAAGTCTTTATTTGTCATGTTCCTCAACCAGGCTCTTCGCCACCACCTCCTGATCAAGGTAACTTACCTTCATCTGATCTACATCTTCCTATTGCTCATAAAAAAGGTGTGCGTACATGTGCCCAACACCCTATTTCTAATTTTGTATCCTATGACCATCTTCCCTTCAAGACCAATGTATTTGCTCTGTCCTTATTTTCTATTTCTATCACTTGCAATGTGTCTGAAACCCTCACACAAAAGCCATGGAGAGAGGCTATGATTGAAGAGATGACTGCATTAGAAAAGAATGGTACCTGGGAATTGGTAGATCTTCCATGCGGAAAAACTACGGTTGGTTGTAGGTGGGTCTTCACGGTGAAGCTCAAGCCAAATGGAACTGTTGATAAATACAAGGCAAGGCTGGTTGCAAAGGGGTATGCTTAAACCTTTGGGATAGGCTACCAGGATACCTTTGCCCCTGTTGCAAAAATGAACTTGATAAGAGTACTGATATCTGTGGCAGTAAATGATGGGTGTTTGCTTTTACAGTTGGATGTGAAAAATGCATTCCTGCATGGCGAGTTACAGGAGGAAGTTTACATGAAGGCCCCCCCTCCAGGTTTCTAGCATCCCTTGGCTAAAGGCAAGATGTGTAAATTGAAAAAGGCATTCTATGGGCTAAAACAATCACCACGAGCGTGGTTCGAAAGGTTTAGTGGTGCAATTCGAGGAAGAGGGTATATTCAAAGCTAGGCGGATCATACTCTTTTCATCAAACACCAGCACAACGGTCTCCCTACCCTCATAGTGTATGTCGATGACATTGTTGTGATAGGAGATGACTATGATGAGATGGGATAGTTAAAGAAGTATCTAAGCCAACAGTTTGAGATAAAAGATCTAGGTTAATTACATTATTTCCTTGGAATAGAGGTACTGCGATCAAGGAAAGGAGTTTTTCTGTCTCAAAGGAAATATGTGCTCGATCTACTCGAGGAAGCTAGTATGTTGGGATGTAGACTATGTGATACACCTGTAGACCCTAACTGTAAGTTGGGAGAAACTGATGGGGAGTGTCTTTTTGACGTTGGAAGATATCTTAAATTAGTTGGGAAGTTGATATATCTCTCTTTAACCAGACCAGATATTCCATATGTAGTGGGACTTATTAGTTAATTCATGCATGCACCTATTACTAATCATCTTGAGGCAACATATAGAATTCTGAGGTACCTAAAAAAGAGTTTGGGTATGGGCTTGCTATATAAGAAAACTGATACTCTTCAAGTTGAAGCATACACTGATGATACATTTTTAGTGGAGGGTTATACTGATGCTGACTAGGTTGGATCCATCACAGATAGAAGGTCAACTTCAGGGTATTGCACCTTTGTTGGGGGCAATCTTATTACATGAAGAAGCAAAAAACAACCAGTAGTGGCACGATCGAGTGCAGAGGCAGAGTTTTGCTCAATGGCTAATAGCATCTGTGAGTTATTGTGGAATCAAGGCATACTTCGTGACTTGAGGCTCAACATTTGAGCACCTTTGCAACTCTATTGTGATAATAAAGCTGCCATCAGCATAGCTCATGACCCAGTTCAACATGACAGGACCAAACATGTTGAAGTTGATCGTTATTTTATCAAGGAGAAGATTCAGTCTGGACTTATTTGCACACCGTATGTTCGAACAAGCGACCAACTTGCTGATGTTTTTACCAAAGGATTGCCTACTCCTCAATTTTGTTCTATTATATCCAAGTTTGGCATGCAAAATGTGTACATGCCAGCTTGAGAGGGAGTGTTAGCAAGTAGGAGTATATGTAATAAAGTGTAGGTGTACAAGGGTATATACACTACACAACTGGTATATGGGGTATGTATGTCTTTTAGACATTATACATAAATAGTACAAGTTGAATGGGTAGAGCTCATTCTCCCACGACATTGATTCTTCCATATTCCTCTTCTTCTTCTCCTTTCTCTTTTTCTTCTTATTTCTCCATTATCAAGACAAACAACTGATACTGGAGTCATAATGCCTTTCCAACAACTACTACCATGTGGTGATGTGACTTGCTTTGTCTCCCACACATATGTTCAGTGTTTGTGTTGTGTTTCATGCAACACCTGCTATCCTGCTATTAGAAGAACTTGGTAGGAGTATGAATGAAAAAATGTTTCTGTTTGACCTCATCAATGCATTCAAGTTGGCAGGTTAGTGATGATTAAGAAGAAGGTTACTATTTGATGTAAATGAGAAGTCAGTCACCCCATACAAGATAACAAAATAAGTGAAGTCACATTTATGTCTATACATGTTTACCAAATGTGTTTAAGTTTCTAATAGTCTATTACTCATCTATCAAATCGTAGGAAGACATCCTCCCCTTCCAACTGGGCGAATGGGCTGTTCTTAGAGATGGTGACTTTTGAGTGATCAAGTGGTTAACAGACCAAAACCTTATCCTTTTTCCTCTTTCTCTTGGCATTGTAACCCATTTTTGAATTCAGGTTCAGGTTGACATTGGGATGGACCATTTTCTTGGATCAAGTTGTATTTGATCCACTCCATTCTCGGCCGCCAAATCAATGAATTGATACTCAAAGGAAACTGAAGACTAATTAAGCAGATAGACTCCATTTCATTTCCCCAATTAATTGCTGTAACTAGCTAGGATCTACTTGTTACCATCAAATGAGGAACTAGCCTGTTCTAGGTAGCATGGGTTTGGTTCGGGCTTAGGTAAAGGTTCAAAATGTCGGTGTCGGTGGAAATGTCAGTTAGGCCAAAAAATAAGACATTGGAATTCTCAAAAATATCGGAAAGAAATATTGCAAAATTATGGGAAGTTAGGAAACATATTCTAATCTAACCACATAAACATAAGGGAACAAGTAAATTCATTAGGAATGACAACTTATTTTAATACATATCAAAGCTTATTTAAATACATAATACTCTTGTATTATAATATTCTTAGTAAATACACGTACTCATCAGGATTTTGGTACATAATGGCTGACAAACAAAGGATAAACATAATGGAAGAAAGAGGTTCCCTTTCTCTTCTTCTTTCTTCTCTTCCCCTTCTTCCTCTCCTTCCTCTTGGTACATTTTTTCATATATTTTTTTGAGTATATCGATACAATGTCAACATTATACAATAATACACACCGAAAGGAAAATATTTGCTCAACATGTCAAACATTATACATCATTTCAATAAAAATAGTTGAAGTTTTATGATGTAGTAAGTGTTTTGTGTCAATGTCGGTAATGTTTTGTATTGGTCCTAATTGATATGGACATATGTCAGGAGACATTTAAGACATTTCCAGACATTTTAAACCATGGCTTAGGCTTAAGTTCAGCTCAAGCCACTGGCCTAAACCCTGCTCAATATCGAAATGGCTTAGGTTTGCACTAATTTAAAGGCCTTGATTTATTATAAAATAATATCATATAAATGTTATATTTACAACTTCATAGCATATATACTAGATAATATAACTTATTTAACATATTCACCAACATATATCAAATATGCTATTGATGGATTTACCAACCACATCCCCCCCCCAAAAAAAAAAAAAAAGAAAAAGAAAAAAGAAGGAATGATTGCATGTGGAGCAAGGTTGTCGTGGCAAATAGATTCAGGTGATACGCCCCTTCGGGTGATGACATGCACCGTGCCTAACAAAAGAGTGTCTTGATAAATAAACTGTGGTTAAAGGAAGGTGATATAATTGTGAGTGTGTTTTAGTATAAGGTAGGAAAATACCCTTTTTAATTTGTATGAGTAGTTATGTCTTAGACAAAAACTCGAGACACTTACTGAAAAAAGTAAAAAAAAAAAAGGCGTAGAATTGAGAGAAGTGGTTGAAGCCAAATATGGCATCTAGGGTTTTGGCGGTGCAGCAGAATCCTGGCAGGCCTTGTGGGTGTGGGTGTGGGTGTTTGGAAAGAAATTTTGGAAGATTATGGCTGTTTTGCAAAAGGTGTCTCCTTCAAGGTGGGAAATGGGTGCTCTATCTGGTTTTGGAAGGACCCTTGGTGTAGTAGAGAGGTTTTAGAGGTAGAGTTTCCAGACATATTTTCCCTATCCTTAAACAAGGAGGGTCGGGTTGCAAACCATCTTTCTTGCCTTTCCCAAGGAAAATAATGGAATTTGTTTATATGGAGGCCTCACAGTTAGGAGGTGAATGCCTTGGTCAGGTTTATTGTAGGGGATTGAGGAGGTGAATGTGGGCAGCCAAGATGATGCAAGATATCACAAGTTTTGATGCCAAACTGATGTGGGGCAATCTAGGCTTGTATATCTTGCTTAAGTAGGCCCAATTAAACTGGTGGAAGCTTAAGGCAAATTAAAATAAACCAAGAATTGAATTTAAGAACACCCAAATAACTTGAACCTTAAAATGAAGTTAAGGAATGAAAGAGAGAATCAATCAACAAAATTTAGAGAGAAATAGACAAGAAAGAAATAGAAGAGAAAGGCTGTTAAAGGGTTTTTGGAATTCCAAGGTAGAACCCAAGAAATTACCAAAATTCCTCTGCTCGTGTGTTAGAATTTTTTGAAGTCGATCTGACAAATGAAAGTATATATAAAACATTGGTTTTACCAGTCAATAGTGTCTCTTTAAGAAGAAGATACATAAAACAATGAGGAAACTTTGATTAGAAACTAGATGAAAACAACAGAGATTAAAGATGTGATTGAGGGGTTAGAAAGGGGATTTGTAGGGGAACAAAACCCTAAAAGAAAAGTGAAAAAAGGGAAGAATAGGGGGGTGATTTTGCTGTTATATATACCCAAAAAACTCAGTTAAGTATCAAAACAACAATCAGTTGTATATGACAGCACGGAATTTTATAGAGAACTTTAAAAGGAGGATTCAAAATTATATGCAACACAAGTTATAGAAGATAACCTGATCAAACAACCTGTCAGTCATTTGAATGCCCTCAACTTGATGGTGCAATTTGGCCTAGAGTTGGTCTTTAAAGCTCCAATTGATATGTGCAGTATTGTATTTTTTAAGTCTGATTTCCAGCAGCAAGATAAGAGTGAATGATGGAGTTGATGATTGGAGATATGGAAGCAAGGAGATATGGAAAAGAGAAGAAGAGATTAGAAGAGAATAGAAGATATGGGAAGACGAAGAGCTAGGGTAAACCCTAGGGGATCCTATGGCTGCACCAAAGAGAAGAGAGAAAGAAGAAGGGAATAGAGTAGGGGAGCCCACGGCTACTACCTAAAGAAGGGGGAGGGGGATAGAGGGATATGACACCCACATGGGATAAATCCAACACAAAAACTTTAGTTCATCTTTACTAATTTAATTTATGTCTAAAGGTGTCTTTAAATAGGCTCACAAGACAAAATAAATAGCCACTTCTAAAACATAATTTTTCCAACATCTAAGACTCCTAAATAGGTGGGATACAAGGGGCTGTCGACCAGCTAATATGTGGGACCCTCATGTTGACTTTGCAGTCCACAAAAGGACAAAAATGAGTATCTGTTGATCCCTACTAAAATGCTCATTAAACCCTTGGCAATTATGCCTTATTACACAAAGACCCAGTCAATAATAAAAATCCTAAACTACTCTTGGGACAAAAGGCCTTATTACATTATTGTCCCACTCCTAAGAACACTAAACTAACCCATGTTGCACACGTCTTGAATTTGGTTCTGTTATGGATTGGCATATACAATAACCTCTTGATTATGTCTGCATCACAAGAGGATGATTCTTTGTGGTGATCAAGATACAAGAAATGGCTCTTCACGGTGAAGAAGAAATCTATAAGATTTAGTGTTCTATTTGTTAGGGTATCAAGTTGAAGAGGAAGAAGAAGAAAAATGAAATTTAGGGAGAATACATTTGGAGAGTGTTTAGATTCTTTCGCATACTTTCATATATTATAAAAAGGGATACAATACAAGAATACATGAGGAGGGTCTTTACAAGTATACTCTTTTATATTACTAGACGAATGTACCCTTACATTGTGATCCCATATACCCATACACTATAACACTCCCCCTCAAGACGGTATGTAGATATTTTGCATACCAAGCTTGCCAACTTATTAAAACTAGGACTACATAGGCCTTTAGTGAACAAGTCGGCCAATTGGTATCTATTTTTCACGAAGGGAATACAAATCTGTTCATTTTGTAACTTCTTGATAAAGTGCCTGCCAACCTCAATGTGTTTGGTCCTATCATGTTGAATGAGATTGTGAGTAATGCTGATTACAATTTTATTGTCACAATACAAGCTCATAGGGCCTTGGGAGCTAAATCCCAACTCTCTAAGGAGTCCTCGAATCCAAAGGATCTCACAAATTCCATTTTTCATGGCTCGAAACTCAGTTTCCGCACTCATTCTTGCTATAACTAGCCGCTTTTTGCTGTGCCATGTAACGAGATTGCATCCCACAAATGTACAGTATCTTGATGTAGACCTCCTGTCATATACAAAACCATCACAATCTGCATTTGTAAAGGCTTTTATTCCGAGATTCTGCTTGACATACAAGAGTCCTTAGCTTGGACTCTTCTTCAAGTATCAAACAATACGGTATACAACTTCTAGATATTTTGTAGTGGGAGCATGCTTAAACTAATTGATCATTCTAACAACATAAGAGATATTAGGTCTAGTCAAGGTCAAGTAGATTAGCTTCCCCACCTATCTTTGATAATGGCTAACATTAATAAGCCTATGACCTTCATTTGCTTAGAGGCAACGATTAGACTCAATGGGAGTGTTATAAGTTTTGCATCCTAGCATACCAGAGTCTTAGAGGAGACCTGAAACATACTTGCATTGGGATAAGAATATACCTTTCATGGATCAAGCAACCTCAATGCAAGAAAGCATTTGAGATGTCCCAATGTCTTTGATCTTAAACTCTTTGCCCAAAAATCTCTTTAGGTTATTGATCTTACACTAATCATTATCTATAACAACAATTTTGTCTACATAACAATAAGAGCTGTTAGGGTTTGCACAAGTATTAGATTGGTTTCGTTTTCTATTCTAGTAAATGAGTCTTCGGAAGGGTATTTTTCTAGTTCAAGAGGGCTGTGGAAGGGTGATCCCCTTTGCCCTTACTTATTCATTACCATTACTGAGGTTTTTAGTAGAATGATTCAGAGAGCTTTCGAGGGTTATATTGTGGGTTTTACGATGGGGAGGGACGGTCTGCCTCTTTCCCATCTCCAGTTTGCTAACGAAACAATGGTTTTCTGTGAGGAGAGGTTAGATAAGTTGATTTTTTGAGACGTACTTTGAGATGTTTTGAAGCGGTTTTGGGTTTAAGAATCAATTTGTCTAAAAGCGAATTATTCCAAGTAGGAGAGGCTTCTAATCTTTAGGGTTTTGCCTTTATTCTGGGTTATAAAATTGGCAGTTTGCCTACATTGTATCTTGGGTTAACATTAAGGGCTAAATTCAAGTTTATGTTGGTGTGAGAACCGGTGGTGGAAAGAATTCGGCTTAAAATTGATTCTTGGAAAGCTCCCTTATTATCCAAAGGGTGGAGGTTGGTCTGATTAAGAGTTCCCTTGTCAGTATCCCAAACTACTTACTCTCCATGTTTACTACTCCTGCTTCTATTGCCTCTGCTTGAGAAATGCTTTTGTAATTTTCTATGGAACGATGTTCGTGAGTGCAAGAAGTATCACCTGGTTGATTGGAATTTGATTTGTTGTCTTATACAAGATGGGGGGTTGGGGATTAGGTGTTTAAGGAGTCGTAATAAGGTGTTGTTGGGGAAATGGTTATGGAGGTTCGGGGTGGATAGGGAGAGTTTGTGGAGGAAGGTGATTGTTGTTAAGCATGATCTTTTGTTGGAGTGGCTTCTGAAAGATCCTAGGGATGGCTATGGTACTGGTTGATGGAAGTTTATCCTTTTATGTAAAGAGTTTCTAAAGTTCATTAGGTTCAAGCTAGGATTGGGGGTGGCCATTCGGTTCTGGGAGGATATATGATGTGGGGATATCCCTCTTAAGGTAGAGCTCAATGGTATTTATAGCTTGGTTGTGAATAAGTATGGGTCGGTAGCGGATAATTTTGAGTTTGGAGATGGGGGTGGTTGAATCTCTTGTTTGAGGAAGAATTTCAATGATTGGGAATTCGAGGAGTTGGCTAGGCTTTTGCGTAGGTTGGAGGGTGTTTGCCCTGTTTGGGGGGTGTATGATTCTTAGGTTTGGAGTTTGAATTGTAAAGGTAGGTTCTTTATGAATTTTTTCTATAACGGTCTCATCAATTCTACACCTGGTCTGTTTCCTGACAAGAGCATCTGGAGGTTGGATATTCTGTCAAAGGTTAACTTTTTTATGTGGACTGCCTTCTTGGATAAAATTCTTACCCTGGATCATTTCAAAAGCAGAGGTTGAAACTTAGCTAATAGATGCGTCATGTGTATGTGTGAGGAAGAATTTGTGAATCATCTTTTCATTCGTTGCTTGGTGATTAACTTAATTTAGCATTGTTTTCTCCTTAAGCTTAATGTCTCGTGGGTTTTTCCATCTTGTTTCAAGAGCCTTGTTTCGGGGTGGTGTATTAGGGACTTGTATGGTACTCCTAACTTCATTTGGCCATTCTTTCTTGGGGTCATTTGTTGGGTTATTTGGAAGGAGAGGAATAAAAGGATTTTTGAAGGAAAATTCTCCTCTTCTGATGGCTTGACCGGTTTGGTGTTTAGGTTGCTTTTTAAGTGGTGTTCTATTCTAGGGATTTTTACTTAGAGGATTGGGACATGTTCTGGAGTCTTTAGTTTAGATACTTTTTGATCTTGTGGTTTGGTTGGGCTTAGCTGTTGTTCTTTTGTTCTCTCCTTCTGTCTTTTGCTCTCTTTCCTTTTTGCTTGTTGTTGGCACCCGCTTGGTGCTACTTTTGTTGCATTTTTTTGTCCTTATTGTTGCCTTATTTTGAATTAATGAAATATCTTTCAAAATAAAAAAATAAAAATTGTCACCTTTCTCTGTTGATGCTTGACGAAAAGAGTGTGATCACCTTGATGCTGTCTATACCCATTCTTATGCATGACACTAAGGAATCCCTCAAACCATGCTCTAAGGGACTACTTAAGCCCATATAGAGCTTTTTTTATGCGGCATATTTTCTCTTTCCCAATAGAATGGAGAAACCCTAGAGGAAATCTTATGTATACTTCTACGAGGTCTCCATGAAGGAATGTATTCTTGCCATCGGGTTGGAATAAAGACCATCTTTGATTGGCTGTAACAGAAATCATATGCAAATAGAATTCAAGTAAAGGTCTCCTAATAATCTATCTCATGTCTGTGTATAGCTCTTGACTACTAGTCTAGCCTTATATCTCTCCACAATGTCATCTAGTTGTAACTTCACAGAAAACATCCATTTGCACCTTACAGGCTCATTTCCTCATGGAAGGTCAATAACATCCCATATATAGTTTTTTTTTCTTCTCCTAAGGCCTACATTTCCTCCATTAATCTTCTCTACTAAGGTTGAGATAGATTTTGAGATACATTGCAAGGAATGGAAACAGATGACAAGGAGGTAGAAAAAGCTTGAAACATAGGGGACAAAGAATTATAGCATACATAGTTAGCAATGGGTTGTTTTGTATAAGAATGGGTACCCTTCCTACTTGCAATAGGAAGATGAGAATCAATGGAAATAGGAACAATACTTGAAGACGAAAAGACGGCTTGGAGAGGCACATGAGATTCAGGGGTAGGGCAACCCTTTTCTTTCTTTGAACAAATACCTGTCTAAAGTCTTTTTAACCCAAGTTGTTTTTTTTTTTTTTTTTTTTGGTATTGGTTCCTTCTCCTTTTAGGCCACTACTGACTCCCCCCTTGACTGCATTCTTTTATAGATTGGTGGGTACTGTCACTATTAAAGGAGTATGGAGGAATAGGTAAAGTAAGAGATGACTCATCTTCTCCTTGACGTTTACTTTCTCCTTGAAGACGAGACTCTCCAAAAGAAAAAAAAAAGGACCAGTCTAATGAAAAGTGACATCTATAAACATAATCCGCTTTCGAGTAGAAGGGTGGTAACACTTGTATCCCTTCTGATTCGGAGTATATCCAAGGAAATACATTTAAGAGCCTTGAGGTCTAATTTGATTCTATCAAACTTTGGAACATGAACATAACAAATACAACCAAACACTTTAAGAGGAAGAGAGGGCTCAAGAGATGAATATGAGAGGGGCTCAAGAGGACATTTGAAGCCAAGAATACGAGAAGACATACGATTCATTAGGTAAGCAATATTCTAAAGGGCATTAGCTCAGAAAACTTTGGGAACATACCTATGGAAGAACAGGGCATAAGTGATCTCAAGGAGGTGACAATTCTTTTTCTCAACGACTCCATTCCGTTATGGGGTATCGGGACAAGTAGTTTGATGAAAGATGCTATGCTAAGAGAGGTAATAGGTGAAGGCATGAGACATACCATTATCTGAACAAAGAACCTTATGCAAAAAGGCTACCAAGGCAGGTCCCTATACATCGGAATGAACAAGGGTAAATGGAGTAATATTGCAACTTGTACTAGGTGGAGAATAAGAAGATCAACAATGCTTAGCCGACTCACAAGTTTCACAATGGAAACCTGAAATAGAAGAACATGATCCAGGGACTAGTTTTTTTAACATGGGAAAAGAGATATGACCAAGACGAGGTACAACCCCTGATCCTTATAGCTTATACCAATTATCTTCCTTATCTTAAGTCTTGGAAAATACAATACAAAGGAAAACAAGTAATAATACAATTCAAAGCTTTGGTAATATGACTAACAGAAACAATGTTTAACTTAAAATTAGGAACATGAAACACAAAGGATATAGGGAAGAGGAAGTGGATGTTGAGATATAATACATTGAGGGTAGTATTGATAGAAGTATTATATACATGTACATGTATGGTATACCATCTCTCTCTCTCTCTAATACATAAATAAAAATATTTCGTGTGTGAGAGTAACACACGATTCCCTAATTTTCTTCTCTATTTTTCTTCCTATCTTCTTCTTCTTCTTCCATTTTTCACTCATCTCCTTCAAGGAATTCAAGTTGATATCAGAGTAAACACCAAGATTGATCATCGCTGAGAATACAACACATCTTTTGAGCTAGTACAATCGTTGACGTCAGCATATCCGTACAGTGTCAGATCCCAAAACCTTATGGTTTTGAATCGTCTTGAATTTAGAAGAATTGTAGTGATTTTTTCGTGATTTTTTGATCTAGCTATGACAGTCTTTTGAAGGTTTTCTTGGAGTTGCACGAAAACCTCAAAAAACACAATCATTCGATTTGTTTGCACCAAGAAATTTTTGTTAGGTTTGTTTGCACATACCAGGTCGTTTTTGAGTAAGGAGGCTGTAGGATCTTGTACCACGCAATTTGGGTGTGTTTTGGGAAGTCGGTGGATATATTTAGACTCTTAGGTTGCCGC
>JAOXJP010034437.1:0-16680 GCA_025762735.1 Platanus orientalis | reverse complement strand
GTTTGATACCCAAAATAACATTTGCATTACCCATATCTTTCACAACAAAACATGATAATAAATATATTTTAATATCTATGGCATTATCTAGATCAGTTCCAAAGATTAATATATCGTCAACATATAAGCAAATGATCATAGTTATATTATCAGTAAATTTTGAGTAAATACATTTATCAGCTTCATTTACTCTAAATCCATAGGACTATACTACTTTATCAAACTTTTCATGTTACTGCTTTGGAGCTTGTTTTAAGTCATAAAGTGACTTAATTAATGTACATATTTTATGTTCTTGGTTTGTCATAACAAAACCTTCAAGTTGTTTTATGTAAATATCTTTATTTAAGTCACCATTCAAAAATATAGTTTTGACATTCATTTGATGTATATTAAATCATAAATAATAGCTAATGTAACTAAAATTCTAATAGTTGTTATTTTAGTTATAAGAGCATATATATCAAAATAATCAACTTCTTCCTTTTGTTTAAAACCTTTGGTTACTAACATAGCCTTGAATTTTTCAATTGATTTATCTGCTCTTAATTTTCTTTTAAATATCTACTTACAACCTATTGGTTAACATTTTTTAGGTTGATCTACTAATTTCTATGTTTCATTTGCCATGATGGAATCTATTTCATCATTAATTATTTCTTTTCAAAATGAAGCATTTCTAGAACTCATGGCTTCCTTAAAAGTTTTAGGATCTTCATCTATATCTAATAACATTACTGAGTTTTGATTTCATTTATTTCATTTTCTATTTTTATTTTACTTTTAGGTTCTACTTTTCCACCTCTACTATTTCTCTTCATTTAAGAACTTTAGATGCATTATGCATATTTGTTTCCTTGTAAGAAAATGTATTTTCAAAGAATATCATATTTCTTGATTTTATGGTAGAATGTTTAACGATTTTATCTCTATTTTTTTTAGGTAAAAAAGGATATGCCTTACTATTTTGAGCATATCTTATAAATACATTTTTAATGGTTTTATTTCCTAACTTTTATATTTTAGGATTTGGTAATTTCACTAATGCTTTATATGACTATACCCCCGCACTTCAAGATAATCTAAATTTGGTTTATGTTTCTTTCAAAGTTCATAGGTTGTAACTTTTGTATCTTTATATGAAATTCTATTCAAAATATAGCAAGATGTTAGTAAAGTTTTTCTCTAATAGTTATTAGATAATCCCAAATTTATTAACATTGCAATTACCATTTCTACTAATGTTTGGTTTTTTCTTTCCACTATCCCATTTTGTTGAGGTGTATATGAGGCTATAATATGATGTATTATACTTTGTTTTCACAATAATTTACAAATTCATTTAAGGTATATTTACCACCTCTATCTGATCTAAGTAATTTAATTCTTGTTTCTAGTTGGTTTTTTACTTTAGTTTTATAAATTTCAAACTTACTTAATGCCTCATCTTTTGTTTTAATTAAATAAACATAAGTATATCTAAATAAATCATTTATAAAAGTAATAAAATACCTTTTACTTCCTCTAGTAATTTAACCAATAATTAATTCACATATGTCGAAATTTACTAATCCTAAAAATTCTGCATTTCTTTTTTATTTGTAAAATAATTTTCTAGTAATCTTGATTTTATACATATATCACATTTTTCTATTTTCTCATTTTGACATTTATGAAGTAAACCTACTTTATTGTGTTTTCTATGGACTTAAAATTAACATGTCCTAATTTAGCTTGTTGAAATACCATGTAACTTAACAATCTCATCAATATACAACTTAACCAGTCTATCAAGTGAGTAATTTACTTGAATGGATAAGAAATGACTGGACTTGGTCAACCGGTCCACAATAACCCAAACAAAATGAAATCCCTTCCTAGTCTTGGGTAGTCCACTAACAAAGTCCATATATATGTATTCCCACTTCCACTGAAGAATTTTCAATGGTTGTAATAATCCTACTGGCATCTGGTGTTCAGTTTTCACAAGCTGACAAGTCAAACATTTGGATACAAAATCCATAATTTTCTGCTTTATGTTATTCCACCAATAATAATCTTTTAGGTCCTTGTACATCTTTATACTCCTTGGATGAATTGCGTATGATGTTCTATGTGCCTCTTCCATGATTTCTCTTCTAAGTTTCAGGTCATTAGACACACACAACCTTTTACCATATCAAAAAGAATCATATCCTTTAATTACAAAGTCTACTTTCTATCATTTCTTGACATCTTCAATCATTTTTTGAATATGAAGATCTAAATGAGTTGCCTTGATCTTGTCATTTAACACAAGTTGTATTCTAAAATGCACTATAAGACATGCCAAATCACCATAAGATTTTTTACTCAAAACGTTAGCAACTACGTTGGCCTTTCTTGGATGATAAAGGACAGTACAGTCATAATCCTTAATCAACTCAAGTCATATTTTCAGCCTCAAATTCAGATTGTTTTGTTTAAACAAATATTTCAAACTCTTGTGATCTGTATAAATCTCACAAGGTTCTCCATACAAGTAATGCTTCTATATTTTTAAAGTAAAAACAACCGTAGCTAATTCCAAATCATATGTTGGGTAATTCTACTTATAAAACTTAAGTTGTCTAAACGCATAGGCAATGACTTTCCCCTCTTACAGCAAAACACAACTCAAACCTTTTCTGCATGCATCATTGTAGTTCACATACTTTTCTCCTGTATTGGACGATAATGTAAGGACTAGTGTATAAACCAAACAATCCTTCAGTTCTTGAAAACTGTGCTCACTTATTTCATTCCAGCCAAACTTAGCATTCTTTTGTGTCAGCTTAGTTGAAGGACCCATTGTGCTAGAGAATCCCTCAACAAATCTCCTATAATATTTACCTAATCCTAAAAAGTTACGAATCTCTATCACATTCATAGGTTTAGGCCAATTAATCATTACATCAATCTTCGTAGGATCTATATAAATTTCATCCTTTGAGATTACGTGTCTCAAAAAAACCACATTATCTAACCAAAACCCACACTTGTTGTCAGCACCCAAATTTTGACTCAAGTTAGTTGATAGAATAAAAACAGCATGACTTTAGGAAGAGAAAACTTGAACTCTAGGAAGTTAGGCATTCCTTGACAAGTCTTTTCAAATATTTTAGTCGTAAATGAACCAATCAAAGCACCTCATTACAGCCCAAATACACCATTATAGGTCAAACCCTAATCCTTCACTAAAGCATCAACAGGACTTTGAGGATCCACATTTAAGAGCTTCATCCATATCATCTACAATTTTTTCCACCTCTATAAGTCTTCCCTCAGGAAACCATCATAGGTGAAACAATTACCATTTTAACCTTTTACCTTCAAAAACACATAACTCATTATCTATCACTCAGATTACTGAATTTCTCTCTCCTATATAAGCCTTCTTGTCATGAAGCATTACAAGAAAATAATCCTCATTTTCACATTTTTTTTTGACCCATGGACAAAAAATTACCATTTTACCCTTTTCACCTCTAAGAATTTACCCCTAGACCCTCAAATGATCCCCAAAGCTTATCCCATTACCTAATTGGTGTAATTTTAGATCCTATACATCTCTGCTTCTCCCAATCCTGAAAAACTCATCACAGAACATATATTGCTCGAGACCAGCTGTAACACCAAATTTCGAGTCTTGTATGAGGCGAAATTCGTTGAACAAATTACCTAGCCATTTCAGAGGCTAGTTTATTATTTTTATGAGTGGGTACTAAAACTCCAAGTTTAATGAACTTGTTAATTACAGCCGTTTAACACAGCCAACCTCTGATTATCTTTAAGTTATGTATCACAAAAACATATAGTTGCAATCATGTAAAAGAGAAAAAGAAAGGGGAAGTAGAGATGCTCTTTCAAATATATAAATATGGATTACACTAGGTTGTTCATCAGCAAATTTTACCTATTTGAAACTTGATTCATCTTGAAGCTCCCTATAGTATCTTTTGGGGAGGTTGTAGAGGTGTAATGGATGTGTTCCCTCCTTTTTTGGAAGAGAGGTAGCTTGTAGAACTTCAAGAAAATGGATGGGCTTGCCTTATGATCAACTCCTTCAACTCTCTCTCATTCCTCCTTCTATCTGTTCTTCTTCTTCTCTTATCTATTATGTATCTACCATTTTCTTCTTTGTGTGTGAATGCCGGTATTTATAGGCCACAAAAACAAGTTTAGAAGAGTCCTCATTTGAGGAGAACTCTATCTCTTCCATATCATTTTTGTTGAGATGAGATTCCTTGAAATCTTATCCCAAGGATTGAGGAGATCCTTTTATGCAAGAATCCACCCCTTTTCCGTCTTTTGGGTTGTTAAAGAACTCCCAAAAATTGTGGTTATCCAAAACATCATTCTTATGAAGAAATAAAACCAATTTTCAGTATCTGGTTCCTACAGTGCACGAATCCATTCGTGCACACTTTTTGGTTAAGAGTATATCACTGAACTCCTTTAATCAATGGTGATAGGGGATCCCAATCTCCATTCGCCATTACCATTGGGGCGAGTGAGAAATTTATTTCTCATTCGCGCACACTTTTTTGGGTGTCAACACCAGCAACAACCAATTTGTCAACTCATGATAACCCTGACCAAGAAATGACCATTGAAAAAGCTCTTAAAGATTCATCCGATCTCCAAATCTAGAAAATTCAATCGCCATCTCTCAGTCCCGACCTTTGCTTCAAATCTTCAGGTCTGAAAAAAGAAATTCAAAAACTCAAACTACTGTGAAATCTCAAATCTTCTTTAAGGAGCTAAAAATCGGTCCTGGCCCCATTTTTAGCTATTGGGTCCAAAATGTTCTCCAAACCTCCAAATCAGGATTAGTTGGTGTCTATCTCTCTAGAATTGCGAGGCCTTCGAAAAACCATATGAAGAACTAGATCTTTCGCAGAACTTATCTACTCAGATTCCCTCAATTACTCTAAAAAGAGTGATAGATTAGGGAAAAAAATTAGACACTCAATCAACTCTCATGAATTCACTTGAAATCAAAAATTCAGTTTGTCAGTGGTTACTCTATAGTAGTTCTAGGACCTTCAAAATAACAAAGTTTCATTGGATTAAAAAACCTTGTATTCCTAACCATCATTTTTGCTGAAGCTAGAACAAAACACTTTTTGTCTGTATTTGGCATGCATAATACCCTTAGAAATTCTCTCAGACTCAGGAGGCAACAAGGTCAAACCCATTTTCTTAGTTTCACTCTTATCCTCAAAAGATCATTTCACAAACTCGAAGATCGAAGAATGACTGACAGCTTAATCCTACTAGCCTTCAGGTAGCTACAAAAAGTCTATCTCTCTAAGTGACCTTGCTTTGAAAATCCTCTAGTAACTGCCTAGGAATCTAGTGGTCAATCTATCAGTTCCTATAGCTCTGAAACTCCTCAAGCTTCAAATCCCCTAAACATGACCTATAGCAGAAATCTACAGAAAATACTGGAGCATCCCCAATCAAGAAATCCCTGGGTGCCTAAAAGGGTATTTTTGGTATAGTTTTTGCTCGGGTATCGTAATTCAGATGATCAAAGGCTATGGCTCACCTGAGCCAAGTGTTATCTTTCATCAAATGATTTTCAAGATCAATTTAATCATCTTCCCCTTCCACAATGCATTTGAGAGCTTTCCAAGTCAGAAAAACCCTGATCTTACCCTCTTGACCTTATCATAATTTGGTTTTGACTAGTCCGTTGCGACTGGAATGTCCGCAACTTCAAAACCAGACACTGAGTTTACAATTTTCCAAGCATGAGAGCTTAGAGAAGGGGATTACATAGTAAGGGATTGAAAAATCTAAAAAGCAATTAATGCACATTAATGAGCTAAAATTTTATGACTTTAGTTCATTAATGACATTTAATGCATTCACACCTTAAGACCAAATTTGACACCCCTTAGATTGAAATCTTTCCAAGTGCACCCTCAGCTCTCACCCTTAAATCTAGGATTTGAATTTCAAATCCCTAATGAGCCCTTCATGTCCCCCCAAATAGCATATGTATAATCCCCCTTGATAATTGTAACCAACCACAACCTAGCAAAAGGCATCCAAATTCACCCATTTGTCCACCTCACCAATTCATGCCAACTAGCACACCCCCATCTCCACCCTCCATCTAATTGATCTTAACCTATCTTAACCCCTCCCTTGTCCATGTCACCTAGCACAAATCCCTCTCATCCTAGCCACCCATCATAAACCTAATTCTAGCACTCAATCTAGCCAAACCAATCTAGACCATCACTCTAGATATTCCTAAACCTAATCTCAACCATCCACCATACCAATTGGTGCTATAAATATCTCCAATTTCATGCACATAGGGGTTGACAACAAAAAACCTTTAAAAAAAAAAGAGAAGAAGAAGAAGAAGAAGGAAGAACAAGTTTGATTTCTCAAACCCTAAGCCTTACTTAGCTTAAGGTAAGCCTAAACTTTTCTAACTTAGTTCCCTCACACCCATGTGGTCACTTTTTATGTTGTTATGCTATTCAAACTTGTTGTCTAAGCTGCTTTAATCTGGGTTACATAATAGAGGCTCAACAACCTCTACTTGCTTTAGTTTTTGACCCATGCTTAGTGTAGAATGTTTTGTGATTTTTATACTACTCTATTGAGGCTCAAATTTTAGTGTATTATTTTTAATACATATGCCTAGTTTTAATTCAATTTAATGATTTTTGAGCTAGAGAAGGCCTCGAGATGACCCCCTAAACAGACCCCAAAATCTGGGTCCTTTGTGACCTAGATCAGTTCATTTTTTGTTGATTTTTGTAGGCATGATCTTGAGCCTAAATTTGTATATGTTATTTTCCTGTCAACTATCTACTAGAATGCATAATTTTAGAATTTTCTTAAAACCCTAAAGGGCTCAAAGTTTGGGAAATCAAACTGTTGGATTTGCTCTTAGTAACTAACGCCTAAATTTTATGGAAATAAAATTTAAGGGTTGAATAAACAGACGTTAATGGAACAATCAAGCGTTGAGATCTGGGACCCACACCAGGGAGCCCTGATTTTCCCTAAGCCTGTCCTCAAACTATTACAACCCTCTGAAGTCCAATCCTGTGCTCAAGCACCTCTGTGGGCCCTTATTTCTCTTCCAACACCTGAATTTAATTTTACGCATTAAGTAGGGAATCTAGGCATTGGAGTGGATTTCAGACGTTAAGCCTATGATAAAAATCAAATTTTCAAAAATTAGTTAAGTGTGTATATGACCTAGGTCTAGTCTAGAGAGCTAGGAGAATCCCACCACACTGGGCCTCACTTGTGTGGCTTAAAAATCAAGGTTAGTTGCTGACCCCAGCAACTACACCTGAATTTACCTTAAATTAAATTCAGGCAGTGAACATTCAGGCATCAAACTAAAAGTCAGGCGCTAAGCATGCACAGGATGACCACTCTACCTTTTTTCGGAGGACAAATGTCCACCCTCATGGGGACCCCACCTTTAGGGTTTGGCTCCCTCACTTTAGGAATTCCCTGTTTACCCTTTTGAGAGGGTCCCATTTTCTTGGGACCCATGTAAGTGTTAAAACTATCTAATCCAAGTGGGTGAGTCAGCCTCCAATGCCTAAAAATTCAAGCGTTTGCTTTAAAAACCAGGTGTTACGCCTATATCAAGTGACCAAGTTGCCCTCTTCAGAAGAACATATCTCCACACATATAAAGACCATGACTGCTAGGGTTACACAATGTGACCCTAGAAGATACCTTTTGACCTAATCTAGGGATCCCACATCATTGAGACCCATGAAACCACCTTAAATAACCACATTAAAATACTAATTTGATCAACTTCTAAAGCCTAAATTTCACCTTGAATTAAATTCAGGCGTTGAATAATCAAGCATTGAATTAAAATTTAGGCATTAAGCCTGAAACACAGAAAAATAAAACATTTTTCCTTTCTCCCCTTTTGTGTCAGGATTAAGTCCAAACCTAAAAGATTAGTCAATGAACACTTTGGAGTGGTCCACAATCCTTCTAAAAGTCACATCCATGAGGGGCTCTTTTGTAATTAAAATAGCTTGATTTAAAAGATAATTTTTAGAATTTTCAGAAGCTAACACCTAAATTTCCCCTAAATTAAATTTAATCATTGAAAATTCAAGCATTGGAAGTAAATTCAGGCATTAAGCTTGAGAAAAAATCCAGAAAATAGTAACTCTCTGAATTCTCAAGCATAGACTTTAACATACTTGAAGACACGTATGAATGAGAGAAGCCACCCTAAAAAGGCAGGTATTTGGGGTGCCTAACCCCTTTCCCAAATGCAACTAAATTACTTACCTTTATTTCAAGGACTCAAACCAATTTCAAGAGTTAAACCCCTAGACCTACGGGTCTAGACTCCCCCTCTTCCCCCGAAGAGGAGGACCAATGTCCAACTCTGTCGATTAGAACCCTGAGTTGGTGGCGACTCCCAAAAAAGCCTAACCTTAGAACTTGAGGATTAATGACCTCCACGCATCGGCATCGCGCACCAAAGAGTGGGCCCATAAACAATAGGTGGGCGGGGGAATCCGAACCCCCTTAGACTCCAATGTCCACACTTGTTGAACTTTGCAAAAAGCTTGTAATCTCTTAACGTCTGTAGTGTAATCTTTAGGTGCTCTTCATGTTCTTCTGAACTCTTTGAATAAACCAGGATATCATCAATAAATACAATGATAAACTGATCCTAGTAAGGTCTAGACACTTTGCTCATTAAATCCATAAATGTAACAAGTGCATTTGTTAGTCTGAAAGACATGACTAGGAACTCAAAATTTCCATACCTGGTACGGAAGACAATCTTGTGTATATCCTCTTTCTTAATTCGAAGTTTATGTTATCTAGATCTATGGTCAATCTTGGAAAATACCTTAGCACCTTATAGTTGATTAAAGAGATCATCAATCATTGGTAAAGGATACTTGTTCTTCATTATCACCTTGTTTAACTGCCTATAGTTAATGCATAATCTCATGATTTCATCGTTCTTCTTCACAAACAAAATATGTGCTCCCCATGGTAAAACACTAGGACAGACAAAACCTCTTTCTATCAAATCCTACAATTGCACTTTAAGCTCCTCCAATTCAGTTGGTGTCATATGATATGGTGCCATAGAAATAGGCTTAATGCTTTCCACTAACTCAGTTGTAAACTCAATCTCTTTGTCTAGAGGTAAGCTAGGAAGATCATTAGGAAATGCATCACTAAAATCTCTAACAATGGTTGTCTTTAATCTACACTCCATCTTTCTAGTCATCTATAATGTAAGCTAGGTTTCTTAGCCTACCTTTCTATTATAACCTTTATACCCGTAGGGCAAAAATAATCTTAAGGAAACTCCGTATTCCCTTGAATACAAACTCAAACTTACTGTGGATACTAATGGTCACCTCCTTGCTATAACAATTCACCTTAGCATGATGGGTTGCTAACCAATCCATGTTTATGATGACATCAAAGTCCTGTAGGTCCAATAGAATCAAATATGCTAACAACTCAACTTCCCCAATCCTAAGTACACATGACTTATATACCAGCTTAACAATCATAGTCTTGCCAAACAGAGTGGATATAACTAAATCATACTCTAATGGTTTAGTGTATCATCAATAAGTGCCACAAGTCTAATAGACATAAAGGAACGTGTAGATTTAGGATCAATAAGTACTCTAACATTATGCAAAAATAAATGAAGAACACTTGTAACTATAGTATTGGATGCCTCTACATCCTTTTTAGTAACACATAGATGTGCCCTTGAATTTTTGATCTTCGCTTCCCATCAGTAGGCTTGGTCATCAAATCATTCTTCATTAAAAGGCAGTCTTTAACCATGTGACCTATTTTTCTACATTTGAAACATGCTCTTGACTCCAGATGGAAACATCTATATAAAGTTTTCCACACCTCGAATAAGCAACCCTGTTTAACTAGGTCCTAGTCTCAATCACTACCTTCTTAAAGGTCTTGGCATTGTCACTAGGCTTTTGAATCCATCTTGAATATGATGCTTCTTTCCCTGATCCTGAACATCTCATGGCTTTTCATATTCTCTTTCCACAACCATGGCAATCTCAACCACATTAGCAAAAGTGCTCAATTGTAGGGCATCCATGCGTAAATAGATACCTGGGTGCAAACCTCTCTAAAATTTCATGGCTTTATTCTCATCATCTCTAGATATGTGAAGAGAAAACCTAGTCAACTCCATGAATTTGGTCTTATACTATAAGACCATCCTGTTTTCCTGTACAAGTTCCACGAACTCCCTTTCCTTAGTATCACGAACACTATATGGATATTCGTAATTGTGGAAAAGTCTAAGAAAAATGCTGCAAGTGAGTGGTTCACCTTCCTTTAGTGGTTACGTATCTCTAGTAGCTCTCCACCAGTGTTCAATTCCGCCTTTCAGCATAAAGATTGCAAAAGAGGCCTTTTGAACCTTAGTGCAACTAACCACATCAAATATCTTCTTTAAATGAATCTACCATGATTTTGCTTTTGATGGATCCAAGGAGCCTTTGAATTTAGGTGGCCCTATCTTTCAAAACTGCTCTAAGCACAAGTTTCATGCTCAATATTTATGTCCCTTACAGTCATATGGTGCTGCACTACATCAACTAATTCATTGATAGCTTTAAATGCTCTGTTTTGGTCCTCAACCTTAGCTGGATCAACAAAAATGGGGATCTTACATAGCGTCATATTTTCCTAAAAATAATCAAATAAACTTAATGTCAAACTTTTTAAAAATATCAAATCATCCTCAAATATGCCAGACTTTATCAAACCAGATCATATCATATCACTTTTAAATTTTAATGTATTTCTAAGATCTCATTTTAATGTTCTGGTGTTCTTTTCCTATGGTTTTGTAATTCTGACTATTTCTAGACCTGAAGTGTCTGCTTTTTTAAATCTAAACTTAAAGCTACATAAGATAAGTTTAATAACCTCAAACCTAGAGCTCTTATCACTTTGATTTGTCTATAGAATCATCAAACGTTCAGCTTTGATACCACCTTTGTCGCAAGACAGAGTTTATCCTCAATCACAACTTAACAATCTAATTTGTTTACAAGATCATCAAGCCTTGAACTCTGATACTAACTTTATCGCGCCTTGAAACCCATACTAGAAGGGCCATGAATTTTGGCACATGACAATAATCATTCATATCTTGTAAATTGCATAAAATTTTTTACTCATTCTTTTTTATTCATACGCAACATAATTGCATATCATAAATCATAACCATCCACATCTCATAAATTAACTTGTAATAAAATTCTCATATTCCATATCCCTGAACAATAATCCATTACCATAATCCTAGAATTATCAATTAAATAAACCAATAGTCTGACATAAAAAAAATCATCATTTGAAAATCAAATATCAAATCTAAAACTGAAATCTACTAACTTATTACATTCTTGAATTTAACCTAAAATAAATGACTGGAATGAAATAAAATAAAGTCTCTAAACTAAAATAACTGAATAATGTCTCAATGTCTCATGGCATAAATCAAATTCATCTAACTCTTCAAATCTTACACATCTGGACTACTACGTAGCTACCTCCTCATCATCTGTGGTGCCAAATTTGGATGAGCTTGACAAACTCAGTAAGAAAACAGTAAACTAAGGAGTAGTGGATTAAGACTTATCATGAATCAAAACAAAATAGATAGCTACATATTTTTAACAATATACGAAACTGAACAGTATAACCATATAGAAACATATTCTGAACTGAAAACATTAAAATGCATAAGCATATAGATGGTCTAAATAGAACAAAGCAAGTACATATAATGGAACTGAATAGAACTGAACATGTGAATCAGATATATAAGCCAATAAAGATAATAGTTATACCATTTAATCCCCCGTGAGAGACCAGACACATCATTTAATCCTCGATGAGAATGGTCAAACACATCATTTAATCTCAGGTGAGAAGAGTCAGAATTACCATTTAATCTCCGATAAGAAGAGGTAGAACAATTCACACCATAAACCAGGTGTGATGGGTATCATCTCATATCTCCCTTGATGACAATGGGTGGCTTATAACATTAAATTATAACATAAAACAATATCAATAATACTACATAACATATAACAATCAAGGGAAGAACATAAAAAAACTCATAATACTTAAAATCAAAGATGCTTGATCATCCTAAGCATAAAACCATAGAACAATCAAGTTTTTGCAATAATAAATAACAACATATCATATTCAGATAAAAAATCAAACATATAAACTTATAAAGATCTTATAAAACAATAGAAATAGTCTCTACATTCCTATGGAATCAAATACCCAAAACAAAGATCACTTGTGTTCTTGAAAATAGAAAACATTCTTTAAAACCAGTGATTTTAAAATCTTAAAATGGATTAAAACTTATAGCAAAATAATCCCTAACATGTAGAACAAAAATCCAAAACAATCTAAGGCCTAACAATTTTACAAAACAAACATGGTACTTTTACATTCTTGAAAAACCTCAAAATCTTTCTTTACTTTAAAACTAGTAAAAAACAAGAGTAAATCTTTACAAAAACGAGATTGAATCACATCTAGGAACCTGTGGAATTAAAAAATGAAGTTAGTTTATGTATCATCTTACCTCTTGGTGTGCAAAAATGTTTCTAGGCTTTGTTCTTCAAAAAATCCTAAAACATTTTCAAATTAAAACCTAGTTTTTTTTTTTCTATTTTTCTTGTACTTTGATCTTTCTCTAGGGTTTCTAGGTTTCTTTTGGTCACAATTCATCAATTTATAAACACCCAAGAGGTCCCACACAATTTAGAAACCAAAAATTGAAGGGAAAGTCGTGATCCCAACCCAAGAGATCACTTGGGAGGGGGGTGCTAGATCGATTGGGCTTCTCGGGGGTCCTCCAGATCAATTAGGCTAGAGCCCAATGAATTTCATTTTTTTTTTCTGTTTCGATCCCTTCTCAATAAAATGCCAATATCTTTTTCATTTAGGGTCTTTTTTGCTCACCATTTGTTTCTTTAGGCATAAAGTTTGCTCATAGTTTTTTTCCTATGTTTTCGTTGGTACCTCTCTAAATTTGTATCAATTTATATATCATTATACGTGCATTTGAATGGTTCTAAGTGTGTGTGGAATATATATAACATGTATATTCATTCTAAGGGTGACACATGTATGAAAATATGTGCTATATGTGTGGGGTGTCACTACAACAAATATGGTTTTTAGTGACAACTTTTGTGACGGTTATATAAATCTCTCGCAAAAACACACTTTTGTGAGGGCAAAACTTCTCCCTCGCAGTTGTTCGGTAAAATGAAAAACTAATTGCGATAGGATCAAAATATTATCACTAATGCATTATTGGCCCTTGTAAATATAAATATTTGGAGGGAAATATTCCTGCCAAATTTTTTTGCGAGGATATTTATATGCCCTCGCAAAAGGTGCATTTTTTGTGAGAGCAAAAAGTTAGCCCTCACAAATACATTTGTATTAGTGAGAGGAAATATTTAGCCCCCATTAATCTGAATTTATTTGTAAGAACTAATTGTTGCATTTGCTAATACAAATGCATTTGTGAGGGCTAAATGTAATCATCACAATTGTGTGGTAAAATGACAAAATAGTTGCAATAAAACCAAAATACCGTCGCAACTACATTATTGGCCCTCGTAAATACAAATTGTTTGGAGGGAAATATTCTCGCCTAATATTTTTGGGAGGGTATTAATTTTCCCTCACAAACAGTGCATTTTTTCGCAAGGGTCAGTAGTTCACCATCACAAATACATTCGTATTAGTGAGGCATGGTTTTAGCCCTTGCTAATATAAATTTATTTGTGAGGACTAATTTTTTCCCTCGCTAATATGAATGTATTTGTGAGGCTAATTGCAGCCCTCGCAATTGTGTGCTAAATGACAAGATAGTTGCGATAAGACCAAAATATCATCACAAATCTATTTTAGCCCTCATAAATAAAAAGTTGAAGGAAAATATTCTAGCCAAATGTGTTTGTGAGGGTATTTATTTACCCTCGCAAAAAATGCATTTTTGCTTGCGAGGACAAGGAGTTGACCCTTGTAAATACATTTGTACTAACAAGGGTAAAGATTTAGCCCTCGTTAACACAATTTTTTTATGAGGGCTAAAAGTAGCTCTCGCTTATACGGATGTAGTTGTGATGGCTAATTGTAGCCCTTGCAAAAGATGAATATATTTACAAGGGAAAGCACTGATGATTAATACAAATTTTTAAAACAATATATCTAAATATATCAATTTGAATCATAATTTGCTCAATTACTTTGGATCACAACCAATTATATCAATTTGAAATTTTGATTCACACCATGCTAAGCCCTAACTTCATAATAAATAATTTCTATTTCGTATCAATGTTTAGAATAATATTCAAACTAGGTATAGAGATTCAAGCACACAAATAGAAATTACACCATATACACATCCATTTATAGTGGTTTAGCACCCGATGCCTACATCTACTCTAGAGAGCTCTTCACCAAGCAATTTTATTTTTTTATTAAAGATTATTATACAATTTTATACAGGAAAAAATCATAAACTATAAACACTTACAAAACTTTGAGAATCTTTTCATTTTGTATGTGGCATATGTTTTATGTATCTGGCAGACATCAAACTCACTTCCACTTCCGGTGTCTCTAGTGGAAGTAAAACTCACCTCCAAAATCTCCAGCTGAAACCTCATCAAGTAAATAATATTTTTAATACTTGATTTGATGCCTCATAGTAGGTTGATGTACCAATCATGTCCATTTACTTTGAAAAACCCTTCTAGATGAAGAGTTAGGGGTGGTAATTTGTGTTGGTGGGTCGGGTTTGTGTCGTGTTGAGATAAGGGTATACGACTATATTGCTCAACCTGAACCCAACCAATTTATTAATCTTGTTAAAGCGGGTAAATCCACTTTGACCCAAACATGTTTATAGTCAACCCTAACCTTATTTTGTGTTTGGTTTGTGTTGGGTTCGTGGGTTATGTGGTAATTCGTGTTCATGGGTCAGATTTGTGTTGTGTCAAGTTAAAGGGTATACTACTATACGAGTCAACCTGAACCTGACCAATTTGTAAATCATATCAAAATGGTTCAACCTGCTTTATTTCGTATTGCATTTGTGACTGGTTCATGGGTCATGTCAAACATTGTCACCCCTATGAAAAGTGTATCAACACCTAATTATGGCCCCAAGGATCGGCATTTCTTTTCATGATAGCAGTTGGACAAACTTAGCACCATTAGGTCAACTTTCCACATTGAAGTCCATTCCTTAAATCCATTGCGAACCCAACCCTAAACCCTTTTGAACCCGAACTAACCGTACTTAAACTCAAACTCGCCTTACCCAAACCTAATCCAACTCCACTTGAACCAGCCCTAGCCCCTCTTCTCCAAGATTCCTTCTTTTTTCATTCCCTTGTCTCACGATCACGACTTCCCCTCTCCTAGAAAGGATATGCTACACCCAATTTGTCTATTACCCAATGAACCATTCACACAATGTGAGGTGTATATAAGGCTGTAAACAAATCAAATTCGAATTGGATATAGTTACATTCGTATTTGTATTCATTTAGTTAATCGAATATCGGATACGAATTCGAATATCTACGGATATTTAAAAATAAGATCCATATTCATATTCGTTTATTTAAACAAATTTCGGATGTGAATTCGGATATATCCTATTATACTTTCCATTAGAAATTTAAGGGTTTTGTTTAACTTCTTTTTTAGAAAAATTATACCTTCTTTAAACCTATATTTACTTGTAACACCAAAACAAGATAATGGATACAAGTTAATTTGATTGTTATAACTTATATTTACCAAAAAAAACCTTTACCAGATATATATAAACTTAAATAGTTGAATATTAATCAGAGCGAATGTATACATATATGCATTCGGTTTGTTTATAATCGAATATACATGCATCCGTATTCGCCTTAATGGAATCAAATATGGATGCTTAGGTGAATAGTTGACAACCCTAGGTGTATAGGGTTAAAATTGTAAAAACAATTTTCAAATGAAAAGACAGGTGACCAAAAAAATTTAAACTGGAGTTTACAAGGTTAAAACAATAAAAAAGTGTTCAAATGAACATTTGCTCCCTATCTAATGGAGGCACCAAATTCCAAAAAAACCATCACTTGTCAGCCTGTGGTATGGGGACATGGAGGAGCATACTGTTTTGGGTGCATCAGATCCGCTCCCAATGAAACCCAAAATGCTCTCCCTCCAAAATCCCCCCTCTCAAAATCGTGCGCACTCTCTCTATGGATCTCTCTTTCTATTTTTCTCCAACTCCTCCCTCCCTGCAAAACCCTCTTTCTCTCTCTCTTCATGGCAAAATGCCTCTACCCATCCCTCACACTTCTCCCTCTCCTCCCCCTCCCTCATGTCTCCATCTTAAAGCGCAATAGCCTGCACCCGCATCTCCTGCCTCTCTCGCTTCCTCATATCTTCACTCTTTCACGGCTCCCTCTATCTCTCCTCTGTTTACACCCTGCCCTGCCCCTATGCTTCCATCAACTTGCCTTGGCGACCAGCATGCCTCCTGTTTGGTCGGTGGCGGGCGAG
>JAOXJP010034426.1:0-16680 GCA_025762735.1 Platanus orientalis | reverse complement strand
GATTAGGAGAGACCAAGCACCCACCCCCCATGCTTTCTTTTGGTTTTAAAACATTAATTGCTATTCATCAAAAAAAAAACTAAGGCAACGGAAGAACCATACCTCTCTTTTGGAGGAGATCTAATGTAGGCAGCATTACAAGCAATCCAAACAAAAAAAGACACTTTAGAAGGAATCTTAAGATGCCACACTCTCTTCAAAAGGTAAGAGGGCACCTCCATCCCCAAAAAGATTAGTATGGACTGAAAACAACCCATTTTTAGAAAGAGTCCATCTCCGAGAGTCTATCAAACCACGTCTTAGGTGAATATTCTCCACAAGCCCAAGAAGATAGGACATTTCCTCAAGCTCCCAATCATTGAAGTTCCTCCTAAGCTGGATATTCCATTCCCCCTTCTTGATAACCGCAACAATCAGCCACCTTAGCTTCTCTATCAGACGCAATAGCATAAATATGAGCAACTTCAACCTAAAGAGGCCGATTTGAGCACCATTTATCAATCCAAAAATTGGTATTCAATCCCAACCCCACCTCCACCTGAATTGCGTCCTTAAACTTTTCCGAAAGTTGCATAATGTCTTTCCAAGACCTAACACCATGATAAGAAGGCGGCATTCTAGATTCCCAAACATAAATCAACCCATCTTTACTAGCAATAACTTGTCTCCACAAGCTCCCGTTCTCTTACACAAATCGCTACAACCATTTAGATAAAAGGGCTTTGTTCACAGCACAAATCCTTTTAATCCCAAGACCACCATTCTATTTCGGCTTACAAATGTCCTCCCAAGCTACCAAATGAGGGTCCACATCCTCCCTCCCTTGACCCCAAAGGAAATCCCTTTCGCATCACTGGTACTGACAACCAAGGAAGGAATAACAAAAAGTGAGAGAAAATAAGTTAGGAGACTAGCCAGCACCGACTTTATCAACATAGCCCCCCACCCCTCTGAAAGGTGCATACCTTTCCAACCCACCTTCGGTGAATTCTATCTAGCACTTGTTCCAAGAGGCCTTGCTCTTAAACAGAGCCCCAAGCAGAAGACCCAAGTAAGAGGAAAGAAAGGAGCCTGTTTTTCTATTTAACATTCCTTCAATTCTGATTCCATGTCAGAGACAAAGCAACAGCAAGCCTTGAGTCAATCAATAAGGAAACTGAAGTACAAGGGGGTATAGATACGCACACATCCAACCTTCTCCCACTTCTTATCAGACTTCAACTTTGACTCAACATTAACCTCTTAAATTGAAACTTCCCTCTTCTAATTGAACTTCAACCATGACTTCGTAATCAAAAACTAACTCTAATCAAAAACTAACTAAAAATAAAACCCCAAATAGGTAATTCCTCTCACAAATTCACAAAGTGATACCATGTCGAATTTTGGCCACAGCTTTTCCAAATCACATCAGATTTTAAAAATCTTGAAGCATTGGAAAGGTAACAGAAGAAGCTTTCAAATGACATCAAAATCAATTAATCAAGTCAAACCAGGTAAGTTGTCAACCCCTCCCCCCTCCCAAAAAAAAATATTTACAAGAATAAAACTCACATTCGTAAAAAATAATAATAATAATAACCTATTCTACTTAGTAATAAATCAAAACCCTCAATATGACTGAAAAGAAACTAGCCCAATAAACCCAAAAGTAAGAAAATTAAAAACTATTGCAAACAAAAAATTTAATCTAAATTATCAAAAAAAAAAACACAGCATAAGCCCGTCAAATTTGAGTATGCGCTGTTTTCGCACCCCACACCACTCCATCATAATCATCATCCAGGCCTCATCTTACAAATCTAAGTCACCCATTCCAATCCATCTAGGATCATATCTTCTGTTAATGCAATAATCAATACGAAAGATGTAGGCTCAGCTCCGACCCCACAGTAATCAATGCGAAAAGATAAAGACTCCATCCTAAACTCCAGTGTAATCCCACTTCCAATTGCTTCCATGATATTTAAATATTACGGTCTCCACCCATACCTTTAAACCTTTTCTATCACATCCTCTTTTTTTTGGATAGGTAAGTATGTGAAGACAGATTTTGAACCCAGGTCTGTGGTACGACACCCACAGACTTTACCAGCTTAGCAAGCTGGCATCTTCGAAAAACAAGGACAACATAAAAGTAAAGAAGTCAAACTCCATCCCATCCTTTGGTATCCCGATAAGTGTCTTAAATTGGAGTTACTGATACACACTACCATAACAATATGTTAAACCATGGACACAGCCCGTGCATCATTGAGGTTAAATAATCATGATATATGTATATTGAGTAGGGAGGTCCTTTTTCCTTGATAAATAAAGACATTTCATTAAAACTGGGATGAGAGATCCCTCAAAATATACAAGAAAGAGCTAGTGTATAGCTGTACCACAAATACAAAACAAAGAAACCTGTATGACCCCACTCACAACAGTTACACTTTCAATTTCCTTTCATAATGTTGCCTCATTCCTCCATGATTCTTGGACTTATGCCCTAGAATTTGTTGGTGACCATGACCCAAGAAAAAGCATGCATGCAGCAAGCCATAGTCTTAAAGTCCAATTTTTGCTCCAAAAAACATGACACAAGCAACTTTAACAGCCAATAAAGACAAACCACAACATTCTAGACCAGCTTAGTCAGCTAAAGAAGCAACTAAACTTAACATGATCAAGATTATAATGACAACAAGACAAAATATTAAAATACATTCACGCAATTATTAAAAATATATATCTATAACGTAATAGCCTATGCATCGTAGATGTTAGACCTTCTGAGGAACAAATGCAAATGAAAAAACACTGGTCACATTACTGCCGAAGACTGCTATTAACAGGCATCGATTTTGAAATATTCAAGTGTGATCAAAATCTCATCAGAATACGCAATCTGGTAATTCTTAAAGAAAAAACTTCGAAGTGCAAAAAGATGCTTTATCATAACTTCCTGTGATATTTTTCTGATTTCTCCTAATTAGTTTTTAGTAAAAAAATAAAAATAAAATGACAGAGATCTAAACGGATACTATTTTCTTCTGGAAAACAACATATTAAGCATGTCAAACCTTTACCAAGGAAACAGAAACTACCTTTTCTTCTAAACCAATGACCTCAGAAGCCAATATCTTGGCTCGCTCATCAGCTGCATTACATTCTAGTTGTGCATTAGCATACTCAATTTTGATTGACTCCAGTTCCAACTGCTAGCACCAAAATACAACAGAAAAATAATCAGAATATCAGATACATTATAATAGACAACATTGGTAACACATAGTACATTCTTAATGATATAGAAACATAAGAATAGTAGGGGACAAGAAATAAATGGCAAAATTCTCATTAGGAAACAATTTTTCATATCAAAAGTTCCCATTATGAAAGACTTGCAGGTTAAGAAACACATTTTGTAAATAAATGAGGTCGGTGGGCATTAAGGTGGAGATGACTCTCTCTCCTTACTCCAAATGAGCAATGGGCTAATGCGGCCTTTTTGTTCTGTGTTACTGGTTGAAAGAAATCATAGAGACTGCCAACATTCTTCACGCGGAGATTTTTCAAACACAGAGAACATTCCAGCAGATACTTGAACATATCTATTTGGGTATCAGTGACTGCCACACAACCAAGATAATAAAATAAAAAATAAAAAAATTATGTGTAATATCCAACGAATCATGCACTATTAACAAGGCAGATTATGTGAAACAAGTGTACCTGAATGATATATGACAATATTAAATAGTGCAGAATATGCAGTACTAATGTTGCATTGTGATAGTTTTGCTTGGAACTCTTTGATCTTTTCCGGCTAGGGGAGTGGATCTCTTCATGTTTGCTTTTCTTCTTTTTTGTAGCAGTGCTGCCAAGGCATTTCTCATGCTTCTGGTTTGCTGCTTGTAGCCCCATTTCGTGGCCTTTGATTTTTAATATAAAAAAAAAAAAAATGTTGCATTGTGATGGGTGTAAGTTTCAGAATCTGACATGGTTATAGTGCTAATTCAGTGAACCCCCCAAAAAATAGGACTGGACTCAGCAGAACACTTTATAAAGTAACTGTCTCATACAATAATGTGGTATATTGGATTATACAATAGAATTTTTTTTTTTTTTGGAAGGCAATGACAAGAAACCTAGAATAGAATATTAGGATCTGTGATCGTGTGATATACCTATAGACAAGAAACCTAGTTTAGCAATGTTTTCTCCACCTCCTAGAAACTTTCTGTATGAAAAGGTATAAGGCATACTGTATAATAGATGTTAATCTATGTCCAATCTCATGCAAGTAAGGAAATAAAAGAGGAACTGGAAATCATCCATCCAAAAGAAAAAATAAATTAGAAATCACACCACAATCCGTTGACACGTTTCTGACAATGAGACTCCATCCATTTAAAAGAATCCATGCAAGATAGTTCGATACCTGTATATCTGTATATGACAATATTTAATATTTAAAAAAGACGATTCTTTAATAAATACAACTTTACCAGACCATGTAATACAATATTCCATTCTATATATATAAGTTGCTAAGATTTGAATTATGATGGTAAAAAAAAAATTTGAGAGATAATAGAGAAAACTTTATTCAAAAGAAAGGAAATGAAATAGGAGTCACCCAGAAGGTGAAAAGGTAAAAAAATAAAAATAAAAAAAAGGACAAGAAACATAAAAAAAAAAAACAGCAAGTAAAAGAATAGAGATTACATCTCCTCACACCAAACAGCATACCACTCAATCTCATTAAAGTCAGCCCTAAAAGAAACCCAGTCAAAAAGAAGCTTATATATAAAGCTCACAAGATCCGTGTGGCCTCTTAGCCTTTCTTGAAAATCCTAGCATTCCTCTCCTTCCAAAGACCCCAGCAAATGACGCTCGGAAGAGCCCTCCAGATGACATAAAGGGAAAGCCACCAGCCCAAAATCAAGTCCCAAAGACGGTTAAGGAAAGACCAAGAGACCCAGAGATGAGAGAGGAAGAAGCTCCAGACCCTGTAAGCCACTGAGCAATGAACGAAAAGATGACTGATAGATTCCTCCGCCATCATACACAAGGCAAATCTATTTGCCAAATTCCAACCTCTACTCTGGAGATGATTAAGGGTGAGAAATTTATCCAAAAAAGCTTCCATAAAAAGAAGAAAACCTTTGAAGGGATGCCCGAGATCCAGATGCTTTTGTGGGGAAAGAAAGCCAACCCAGAATTCAACAATTCAACATACAAAGATTTAGAGGAGAAAACATATTTCCTATTGATAACCCACTACCATTGATCTTTTCTTATTAATATCCGATTTAAACTCCTCCAATAAGCTAAGAAGCCAAAACATCTCGCCCATCTCCCAATCAAAAAAATTCCTCCTAAATCTAGGACATCACGCATGACCCCTAAAATCAATAGACTCAACCACCGACACATCCCTAGCCGTGACCAAGGAGAACAATCTACTAAACATCTCCTTGAACGGGACCTCCCCCACCCAAACATCCTCCTAGAACTTGATCTCCATACTTGACCCAAGATTAAACCGGACAAACTTCCAAAACTCCCATTTAACCTTCATAATCGAATTCCAAATCCCACACCCATGCCAAACCCACACATCCTTAGAATCCCAAACAGCGTTCTCACCAAATCTAGCCACCACCACACTTTGTCCGAGACTATCTCTATCCATCCCAAATCACCAGAGCCACTTAGAGAGAAAGACCCGATTATGGAGCTTCAAATTCCGAATCCCAAGGCCCACTTTAGACACCGGTCTACAGATAGAAGCCTAATCCACAAGATGGAAATGACGACAATCCAGAATATCATTCCATAAGAAATTTCTGAACCTAAACTCAATTTTATTAGCCACTGAGACTGAAATAGTGTAAGCATAGAAGATAGTTTGGGGTAGACGTCAAAGTGGACTTAATCCAAGTCAATCTACCACCTTCAGAAAGCAAATAGGCCTTCCAAGAATCCAGTCTCGCAGAGATCTTTTCAATCAAAGGGTCCCACACCACTTTGGACTTGAAATTAGCCCCCAATGGCATGCCAAGATACGTCGAAGGAAGCGTCCTGATTTTATAACCTAAGATTCAAGCAAGGCTCTCGATATCCCTAACCTCCCCAACTTGGAAAATCTCGCTCTTAGCAAGATTAACTTTCATACCAAAAACCACCTCAAAAACACCAAAGAATGCATCTTAAGTACCCGATTTGTCTAGCACCCACCTCAAAAAAGATCATAGTGTCGTCCGCAAATTGCAAATGGGAAACCGTAACACCCTCATTACTCACCTTAAAACCCGAAATGTAGCTCATCTCCACTTTCTTAATCATTTTGCTACGAACCTCAAACACCGTAATAAACAAAAGGGGGGACAAAGTATCCCCCTGCTTAAGACCCCTCGAACTTCTCAAGAACCCAATGGGAGATCTATTCACCATAATTGAAAAAGACCTCGATCTAACATAATCAAACATCCAACTCTTCCATTTCACCCCAAAACCCATTCTAAAAGGGATATAATCTACATAATTCAAATTCACAAAATCATACGCCTTCTCTAAATCCAGCTTACACATCACCCCATTTCTACTAGTCAATCCCCTATCCTCAATGCACTCATTAGTAATAAGCACACTGACCAAAATTTGTCTTCCTTGAATGAAGGCACCTAGGGGCTAAGAGATAATGTTTTTCATAAAATTATCAATAAAATAATAATGTTTTTCATAACCAATTTCAATCTCGACGTCAAAACCTTTGAGATTATCTTATAAACACTACTAAGGGGGCTAATAGGTTTGAAATCTTTTAACTCCCTAGCATTTCTTTTCTTAGGGATCAAGGTGATAAAAATGTTGCTCGGATGGTCGTAAAACTCCTCAAATATGTAAAAAAATTTAAAACCCAATAAAAGATCAGCTTTGATGATGTCCCAGCATTTTTTAAAGAATGAGATAGTGAACTCACCCTACCCCAAGGACTTATCACCTTTCATGCCCATGACCGTCTTTCGAATTTCCTCTCCAAAAAAAGGTTTCTCCAAAGAAAGCTTCTCAATATTAAAAATTCAATCAAAATCCATCCCATCCAACAAAAGCCTGGATGGGAAATCTTCCCTAAATAAATTAGTATAAAAAGATTCTTCTGAATTGATATCATCCATATTTTGAATATAAACCCCATCCACAAGTAGACCATGCATACCATTGGAGGACTTACGATGATAGGCAATGCTATGGAAGAAACGAGTGTTGCGATCACCTTCCTTCAGCCATCTAACACCATCCATCAGGCTATGGATGGTAAAATATTAACACCATGGTGTAATTTAAGAAGGCTAGAGATAAATAAAGAATAGGGGCTGAAAGTTATAACGAGGTTAAAATGTGATCGAATTCTGCTTATACTGATTCTACTACTTTATAGGATAGGACGCTCCCATAACTTGAAAAACAAGGGTAAAATATAGGCGCTTCAACAAGGGGTGTAAAGCAAAGGGAAGAGGTCAAAGGGTAGATCAAAAAATGTTTAAGAATGAGCTCTTTTGGAGTAGTAGTGACGGTATACTCAAAAAAATGTTAAACTAGTCTGAGGCAACATTTGCTATGCTTTTTTTCATCCAATGAATTATATATGTTGTTATCAGAGATCAATCATTTCCTTTTCAAGCCTCTCAAAGGTGGTCTTCTTGTTTTTGTCCACATCTCTATGTCTCACAAAGGTGGGGTTTTTTTCCTTTTTTTATCTTTTCAATCAATAACAGAATAAATTTATTATCAAAAGCCAAAAAGGACACACCAAGAGGACTTGGTCGAAGGAGAACCAACTCAAAAAAGGGAAAAACTCTGAAAATACAACAAAAAAAACCTAGAACAGAAGTCTCATAGTACATCTCATCTCTATTGACTCCACTCTTTGAAAGAGCATCTACTATAGAGTTAGCTGACCTCATGATAGGAATCGAGGACATTCCAGGAAGAAACCAAGGATAAAAGACTCTTAAGTTACTAGTCAACTTCAAGCAAGGCTACACAAGCATTTCTGGATCCAACAGATACAGATTAACTAGCTACTCCATATTTGACGTGGTTTGTGAGACTTTTCAATATCTCCAATAACTCACTCAAAGGAGTAGATTTGAAAAGTTCGCTTTTTTTTTAATATAGTTTAGTAAGTTTTGTTTAGTCCTAGAGTTAATGATGCACAACAAGAAGTAGCCAATATTCAAATTCAATGGATTATGTAGGGGTATTTTAGGAATTTGGGATTTAATATTTTTGTATGACAAAGATACATTATTTTACACTTTTAGGTTAATCTAAGTTAGTATCTTGTTGATCAACTTAAACATTTTTATTAATTTCCAAATAGAATAGGTTTTATTTAATCTTACAAAAAGTCGGAAATTTATTTCTGCCACTTTTCTTTAGGCCCTATTTTGGAAGAACAAAACTTACCCATTTAGGCGGATTTTAGTGTCTTTTGAAAGGTTATTCAGTTACCTTTCCAACGAGACCAAGATCTTGAGAATCCAATGCGAATTAAGAAAGCTAAGGCTAAAATACTGGTAGGGTATCAATTTGTAACGGGATTTAGTTATTTTATAGTTTTATATATGCTTGTAACTCAAAATTAATGAAATAAATAAATGATTAATTCAAGGCTACAATTGATTTGTTCTTTGGTGTGACTCCAAAATCTTTTGGTCTTACATTAGCTTGGTATTAGCGCAAAGCCTAGAAAATGGTTTTCAATATTATAACTATATTTGTTTTTCCTTACGTGAAAGCATGTAAGGTTTAGATTAATGACAAGTATAAAGAGAACTTGATTTCTACAAGTTTCATTGAGGAGATCCTACAAGATCCTGTAAATCAAAGATATTGTGGATATGATGGAAAAGGTTTTGGTATTCAATTCAAGCAAGGGAAATAAATAAGGTGGTGCTAGGAAAGCAATGGATTGAAGAAAGGAATACTATTTTGATGAGGAGACATATATCTTGAAAATTTTTAACTTTACTATGTAATATCGACTAAAAGTAAAGCAACAATAGCATTCTTTTATAGTTCCGTCAATTTTGAAAGAGAAAAAGCAAGAAAATATCGTCAACAAAGTTGGTGATGAGCCAAAGCGTTCTTCACCAATTCAACAATAAAGTCTGAATAAGCAAACCTTAGATAAACTAGTTTTGTAAGAGTCGATACAACAAGATGATAAAGCTTATACTTCTCTTTTAAAAGAAGAGAAGGAATCTACAAAACAATAGCTCATTGATGTGTCCAAGAAAGTGAGTTGTTATTCTATTATGTTGATGTAATTTCTTATGAGGTAACCAAAAGAAACATATTATGAGATTTTTTCAAGACATGCCAATAAAGCTACTTACTAGGAAGATGTTCAACATCATAGAATCTATCCTAGAGGTGCTACATGGTTAATACCTCAAAGTCATCTAATGGTGGTGATTTTTCAGCACTACAAAACTCAAGGATGAGCTTTTTTTAGCCATGGGAGAATGATGCAGAACAAGAAGCAACCCATATTCAAATTCAATGGATTATACAAGGATATTTTGGGAATTTTGGGTTTAACATTTTTCTGTGGCAAGGATTGTTTATTTTATCAATTTTAGGTTTTTTTATGAGAAAATTATTAATATCAAGCAAAAAGGGAGGAATAGAAAAGGATGAGATCTCCAAACAAAAAGAAAAGAGATAGAAAAGAACCCCACAAAAATACCCACAACCCCTATATCAGCCCCAACACTTAAGCCCCAATGGTTTTTGACTAATTCCAAACAAGGGCCCCCTGGGGGAGACCCCCATACCCATTGCAATGCCTTGCCCAAAAAATGGCCAAGTCTTTGGCCCATCTATACACTTGATATGCCAACTCTGAATGACCCTTGAAGACACGGTTGTTCCTCTCCCGCCTGACCGCCCAAGACACGACTACAAGGACCAGCTTCCACATCCTCTTCCTCATGTTACTAAATGCAGCCAATCTCCAGCCTTAAAGGATTCCCATCAAGTTCAAAGGGGCTGTGAACGTGACACCAAAATCCTTGGCGATGTCACACCATATCTCTCAAGCAAAGGGGCAATGGATGAGAATATGGGAAGTGGACTCAGCATTCTAATAGCACATCAGGCATATGCTAGGAAGATGGAAACCCTTTCGCTAAAGCATGTCCATAGTCGAGATTTTATCCTAAGTCATAGTCCACATGAAAAATTGGACCTTGAGGGGGACAACGTTATACCACACGACACTCCAAGGCCACGACACCACCATGATATTTGCCGCATGGTCATAGAATGAACACACCAAGAATTGGCCCCCCATGCCCTTCTTCCATACTTGGCATTCCACTTGTCCCAAGCAAACGCGAGCACTTTGCAGCTAAGTCAATAGATCAAGGGTGGTACGATAAAGATGCGGCTTCCATACTACCTCTCTCCCATACACCAACAAATATGTAGCCACCACTGCATTAGAATCTGTTCCCATGGCAAAAATGTCTGGGAATTCCAACTTTAAAGGCCTCTCCCCACACCAACCATCCTCCCAAAATTTATTATGCCTCCTAGCCCTCCCATCCCCAACCTCATAAGCAAGGCCACTCTTGAACATATCCAATTGACTCATAATTACCCTTTATAGACTATAGCCATACAGACCCCAAAGCACTATAGGATCCCACCCGTCAGGACCACCATACTTAGCCACCACCACCTACCTCCAGAAACTCTCTTCCTCCTAACCAAACCTCCAAATCCATTTCTATAACAATGCCCAGTTCATAGCTTACATTATGCGCAACCTGGTCCTTAGACGTACAAACTCTATCCCAAGCCACCAAGTGCTACCCCTTGTCATCCCCCCCCCCTTTCCAGAGATAATCCCTCTGGATCTTTTCCATTGTTTTACAAATTGAAGTCAGAGTCACCAAAAGGAATAAGTAATCAGTTGGAATGCTGGCCAATGACGCATTGACAAGAGTAAGCCTACCCCGGTTCAATAGCTAACGGGCCTTCCAACCATTCAATCACTTCTGCATCCTATTAATAACTAAACTCCAAACCTCTTTCTGCTTGAACGAAGATCCAAGAGGTAAGCCAAATAAGTGAAAAGAAGACTACCCCTCCTGCAACCCAAATCCTTTGTTAGCTAGTCTAGATTCGGAACCTCTCCCACATCTATCTAAGAACTTTCCACAAGGTTGAGGCACAGACCCGAGACCAAAGCACGCACCGAAGCATCCTTATCTACCACTGAGAATTGTCGCAAAAAATAATTATGTCGTCCGAAAACTGCAAATGGGACACCACAACTTCCCCTAACTCATGGAGAACCCTTCAATCATCCCTAACTGCATAGTCTTCCCAATCAAGCCCCCCAACACTCCTGCCACCAACAAGAAAAGAAGCGGGGATAAGGAATCACCATGTCACAAACCCTTGCTACATCAAAAGTTTCCCCTAGGCACACCAATGACTAAGACTGAGAATAAGGCCAGACTAAAGCATTTCTGCATCCACTCCCTCCACCACACCCCCCACCACGTACATTAAAAATTCCCAATTGGCATGGTCATAAGCCTTCTCCAGATCCAGCTTACACAAAACCCCTACTTTACCCTGTTTAATACGCGCATGAATGCATTCATTTACATATAGCACCCCATCTACCATGGTTCTTCCCTGAAGAAAAGCACCTTGCTCCCTCAATACAGCCTATGAGAGCACCTCTTTCAGTCTCATAGCCAGACATTTGGATATTATTTTATAGGTACTGCCTACTAGACTCACACGTCTACAATCAGATAAATTGTTGGCCCCCTCCTTGGAAATCAATGCAATGTACGAGGCATTACTCCCCCATCCAAGAAGCACCTATCACAGAAGTCCTTCATGACCATCATCAAATCCCCACTTATAACCTCCCAGCACACCTTATAAAAAGCTAAAGTGAAACCATCCGTCCCCAGGGCCTTGTCGCCATCCAAAACCCAAACCTCCTTTTTAACTTCCTCCTCTCAAACCATTCAGGCTGGTCATCCTCAAGTTGAGACAACTGCAGCCCATCCACTTTTAGACTTAAAGGTCTCATCCTCGTACAGATTCTTGAAAATGTCCTCCACATGCCGCTTAATGTCCTCATTCTCCACCCTCTCCCCCCAACCTAGAAATTGTGGATGCCATTGATAGTTCGATGAACATTGGCCATCTTATGAAACAACTTGGTATTGTTGTCTCCCTCCTTAAGCCACTGCATCGTAAATTTTTTGCACCACATCACTTGCTCCATAGCTAGAACCCTTTCAAATTCCAAAATGCAATCTCAACTCCTTCCTGGCTATCCTCTCATCCTCCACCAGACCTTTCCTCTTTTTCTTACTATCCCACAGTTGAATCCCCTCCAGGCACACACTCTTTCTCCTCTCAATATTCCCAAACACCTCTCTATTCCAACTCCTCAGTTGATCCGAAGGGCCCCAAACCACCATATCCTCCCACCAACCCCTCACCAGATCGACGAATCTCAATTGCAATAGCCACATATTTTGAAACTTGAAAGGATACAGCCTAGCTCGTCTCATCTATTTCCCCCTCCACCCCGCCACCCCCCCCCCACTCCTTTAACAGAATAAAAGTATGGTCAGAACCAGGTCTGGGCAGTGGGAAAGGAACTCACACTCACCGGTATAAAATAATCGTCCCAATCCACAGATACTAACAACCGATCCAATTTACTCAAAGCTGAGTTTTCCTAGAAATTGGACCAAGTAAAATTAGCGCCCAAAATCACTAAATTGATAAGCTCATTCTGGTCTACAAAGTTACAAAACACATCCATCCCCCAAGTCTTTCTCACTACCATGTTCCTCTCTGCAAGATAGAGAACCTCATTAAGGGCCCTCCCATCTTGCTTTGATCCCCCACCAATTATTCAATAAATGCCTCCAGATGATCCCCCTCAGTCCGCCCATATACCCCAGTCACAATCCATCTTTGCCTCACCCCTTTAGCTGCTGCCACTAACAAGACAGAAAATTGGTCCACCGACTAGTCCTCAGTATCCACCATAGCCTTATCCCAAATTAGCAAAAACCCAACTGTTGCCCCAGCAAAAGGCAAGGAAATCCATCCCGACTCATCAAAATGACACAAACTACTCGCCACTTCCTTGTCCACCTACATGAGTTTTGTTTCCTACAGAATGACTCTCTGGATTATTCCTCCTGACCAACCCCTTAACCAAACGCCTCCTATCTTGGTTTCCCAAGCCTCGCACGTTCCAAGATAAAATGCATCTCTTCATGGGAAGCTAGCACGACACCCCTCTAGTTCACCTAACAAATCCTTCCCTTGCACCTCGCCTCCTTTCATGTACGACAGACCCCAACTAAGATTCTTCAGCTCCCTCAGCAACCTTCCCCTACTATCATTCCCCTAGGTCTCCCTTTGCATCGTTTATCCATCTCTCTTCTCCAATTTCGTGAAAAGCTCCCAAGATGAATGTTCAAGGCCATCAAATGATAACCCCAACGCTCCACTCACTTCCTTGATTGTTTGCAAGACCCATTTCAATACCTTCACAATGGGGGGTTCATCCAGGTCTTGTTCGGACCAAGACACCAGCACCAATTACCTATCATACTCCAACTTCACCTTTTTTCCAATTAAGCAGTGGAAGCCTATTTGGTTCACGACAGTCACTGATGATCTGTCATCACCCCATACCTTGTCTCTATCATTCCCCCCATTCCCTTGTCCAGGGTCCCACTGGGACAGCCAGAGCTTTGCCTCACAAGCCTCCCCCATCAAATCCCCTCCATCGGCACACATCATCCTTGAGTGTCTGTTGTTGCTGCCCTGGTGCTTGAGTAGGGTCACTCCTCTTGCCCCCCCTTCCTCCATCACCCACCCCCCAAGTACCCCATAATTCCCCAACCCCCATGTCTCCCCCCAAGACAATGTACATACCTCTTACGAAATGGTCCTCTAAGCCAGGCATTAGCATAAAAGTTGGTGTTGTCGCTACCCTGTCACCAAGGACTAAAATCTATACACGATGTCCCCACATTCTCTCCAGCAAAAGCAACCACAAGCCAGTCACGCCTACACAAAATGGGGAAGTAGAAAGAAAAAATCTTCAGACTACTAGAACTCTCTTGTTCACTATGCATGTTCCTAAGAACTTTTGGTCTAAATTACTTCAAATTGCCGCCTATTTGATAAACAAGATGCCTTCACGTGTGCTTGTTGGATTGATCTCCTCACCTTCTTAATTGTTTCCTCTCCCTCCAAAAACATTTAGTTGTATATGCTTTGTTCATGTGCCCAAGTCTAACAAATCTAAATTCGACCCAAAAGCCCTCAAATGTGTTTGTACGATATATTGCAAATCAAAAGGGATACAGATGCTACCATCCCTTTCTCACAAGTGAATAGTATCTATGAATGTGACAATTGTTTGAGTCCATTACACTCTTATCTCCAAAAACTTCTCTTCAAGGAAGAGTTGTAAGGAAGAGATGTCCTCCCGATTATGTCTTCATATATTTTTATCATGTTGGTGTTAGTAAAGGGAGGAAATTACCAAAGGAAAGGTTGTAGAGTCATATGAGAAGGTATATGTGAGAATGAAGAAGTTGCCTGAAGTAAAGGATTCCCATGTTCTTAACTACAAATCTTCTTAAAATCCACCACCTAGAACAAATGATTCTTCGGAAATTTTTTATCTTGATGATCCTAGCATTCCTATTGCTCTCAAAAAATTTAAAAGATCATGTACTTAACACCCTTTGTATAATATTGTTTTATATAGTGCCTTGTCTCCTTCTTTTCATACCTTTATTTCTACTTTATCTTTTGTGCATGTATCTTGCAACGTGTCAAATATTCTTTCCCAACCTAATTGGAAGGTTGTAAAAGAAGAAGAAATTAGAGAACTTGAGAAGAACAATACATGGGAAATGGGAGATATTCCTAAAGAAAAAGAACCAATTGGTTGCAAATGGGTGTTTTTTTTTTTAAGAAAAAGATTTATTAATAGGGGATAAGAAATCCCCAAAAAGAGAGCCAAACAAGCCCGAATGCCAACAAAAGACTACATATTTCTTACAATATTTTCCCACCCCCTTCTAATATCAACAAAAGAATTCCCACCAAACTCTTTACAATTTGTGACCCAAAAAGAAAAACGATCTATAGCTTTTTTGTAGACATTCCAAGCTGGTTCTTGGTGATTTTCAAACACTCTGTAGTTTCTTTCCAACCAAAGAGACGCATACCGCTAGAAGGATCAACTTCCAAAGCACCCTCCCCTTTGGGGTAATCCTCCCCAGCTTCCAATTCTTCATTACTTCAGTGAGGCTTCTTAGAACACTTAAGCCACATCCAACTCCCCCAAGATTCTTTCCAAACATCATGGGCATAATCACAATGAAAAAGGATATGGCTTGTAGATTCTTCATCCTGAAGACAAAACAAGCACACATTTGGAAGATAAAGCCCCCTCTTAATCAAATTATCTATCATAGGAAATCTATCTCTTGTAAAAAACCAAATGAAAAACATCACGTTTGAGGGAGCTTTCATACCCCCAAATCAATTGCCCTGGGATCGGTATTTACATGAAACACAAATCGGATGGTTCAATGAAAAGATACAAAGCAAGTGACAAAAGGATACACGTAGTCTTATGGCATTGATTATGAGAAAACTTTTACCCCAATAGCCAAAATGAACTCTGTAAGAGTTCTTATTTCTCTTGTTTCCAACCAAGGATGTCCTTTTTTGCAATTTGATGTAAAGAATGTGTTTTTGTATAAAGATCTTGGCAAAGAAGTTTATATGAAACCTCTACCAAAGTTTGTATATTCAACTGCGAAAGGGAAGGTGAACAAGCTAAAGAAGGCGTTGTATGGCCTTAAGCAATCTCCTCAAGCCTGATTTGAACAGTTTAGGAATGCTATAGTTAAAAATGGATATACTCAATGCTAGGTACACCACCTTTTTTTGTGAAGTGTCAGAAAACAAGGTTGATAGAAGTGATAGTTTATGTAAACAATATTGTGATGACAAAAAATGATGATATGAAGATAAGAAAACTCAACCATCAATGATGGGGACATCATGCCACGTGGTATTCCCAAGACCTATTAACATAGGAGTGGTCCTTTGAGTAAGATGATTAGAGAGGGCCACATGTCAAATTGGAGCTGATTTGGAGTCTATTAGAGTCATTTTCTATATGGGGACATGTGAGGCCCACTTCCTTAGCTTGATGGGGGTCCCTGCGTGAAGGCACATGATGGGACATGTGTTTGGCATCTAGAGGAGTTCCTATGTTGCTGATTATTAGTATTTCATTAGAGTTTTATTGCTTTATTTCATGTTTTATTTAATTATTAGAAATTGGGACATACTTGGAATATTAGTTTTGGGAAGATTTGCCATGATGTAATAAAACCCAATTAAAGGGCTGGTCGACCACTCTAGAAGGGGAGGACCAAATTAGGTTTAGTTTCTATTTGTTTTGAATTGGCGAGGGGCACCTCATCCCCTGAATGTGGTGAAAAAATGGCAAGGGGCATTGCATCGGCGCCCGGATGCAATGAAAAATATGCAAGGGTTCCCACACCATGGACGAGTGTGGGT
>JAOXJP010034415.1:0-16680 GCA_025762735.1 Platanus orientalis | reverse complement strand
ACCAATGACTGCACCAGTGAGGCGAAGTGAGACAATACAAGTTGAAGGTGCTAGAAGGACTAGAGGAAGGCCAAAATGGACCTGGGTGGAGGTAGTAAAGAGGGACATGGCAACTTGTAATTTAACAACAGATAAGCCTTAAACAGTGCGGAATGGCAGAATAGGATTCGTGTAGCCGACCCCAAATAGTTGGGATAAGGCTGTTTGTTGTTGTTGGTGGTGGTGGTTGTGGTGTCTACCAGATCTATAATCCTAGGAAGAATTATAATTCTCCCTCCATACTCATTTCTAATTTGGATTTCATTGTATGAGAAAACCCATGAGATGACTCCTCACAAATAGACCCAAGTATGATGTCATCCACATATATTTGTGCAATGAGTATTCCTCCTTGACAAAGTGTGTTTTGTCCACACCCCCTATCAAAGTGATGATCCATTAGAAACCTGGACAGTCTCTCATATCAGGCTTTAGGGGCTTGCTTCAGCCCATACAATGCCTTCTTCAACCTATATACGTAGTTTGGCATATAAGGGTCCACAAATCCCTCAGGTTGTTCTACGTATACTACTTTTTCTTGAAGTACACCATTCAAAAAGGTACTTTTTATATCCATTTGAAATAATTTGAACCTCAAACAGTATGTAATGGACAATAAAATCCGGATAGACTTTAGCCTAGCCATAGGAGCAAATGTCTCCTCAAAGTCTATGCCCTCTATTTGGGCATATCCTTTGGCTATAAGTCTAGCCTCGTTCCTCATTACCATGCCATGTTCGTCATGTTTATTTTTAAATTTTCATTTTGTTCTAATGATGTTCTTATAAGAAAGTCTCTTAGTTAGGAACCATATGTCATTCATTTTAAATTGGTTGAGCTCCTCTTACATGGCATTAATCCAATCCGGATCATTTAGAGTCTCATTTACTGTTTGGGGCTCTATCTTAGAGGTGAAACACAGATGGTTTAAGGTGTTCTCGATTTGCCTTCTTGTTTTTACTCCGTCTTTAGGATTACCTAGGATGTCACATGGTGTGAGACCTTTTGTAATCCTCTTCTTCTTAAGATGAGGTTAGGCTTCTTCATCCTTGGAGCTTCGTTGTGATGAGACTTCTTCTTAATCTTTTTGAGATCCTTCAATCTCTATGTGAGATGAGGTCTCTAGCTCATTGTCTAAGAATGCAATAGGTATTTTTACTTATGTTGTTTTATTCTCATGATCATAAATGGCTATGTTGATCGACTCTTCCATCATGAGAGTACTCTTGTTAAGCACCTGGTAAGCTCTACTATTTGTAGAGTACCCTAGGAAGACAACTTCATCGCTTTTCTTATCAAACTTTCCTAGGTGTTCTTTATCCCTAAGGATATAGCATGAACTGCTAACCACTTTAAAGTAATTGATAATAGACTTCTCTTTCCAGATTTTATAGGTTATTTTGTCAGTTCTAGGTCTATGAAAGACGCAATTTAAGACATAGCATAAGGTACTTACCGCTTCAGTCCAAAATCTCTTGGCAAGACATTTGCTTACAATCATGGAACTTGCTATGTCTAGCAAAGTCCTATTTTTCATTTCAGCAACTCAATTTTATTAAGGAGTGTTTGGTGCTAAAAACTCATGCCTAATGCCCTCATCACACCAATCTGAGAACTTATAGTTCTCGAATTCCCTTCCATAGTCACTTCAAATGTGCTTGATGTAGAGGTTCTATTTTACTTAAATTCTTTTACAAATGTTTAAGAATTCATCAATGGCATTAGAATTATCTCTTAAGAATGTTATCTAAGTGAATCGAGAGAAATCATCCACCACTACCATGAAGTACCTCTAACCTCCTAAACTCTCCATTCTAGTTGGACCGGCCAAGTCCATGTATGTGAAGAAATTCTAAAGGGCTAGATGTCCCTATTTGATTTATCTTTTTATGAGGGACTCTAGTTTGTTGCCCATTTGACAACCTTTGCACATAGGATTGTCATCTTGGGTTAATCTAGGCAATTTTTTGACTATTTCTTTTCTACTTAGCCTAGATAGGTCTCTAAAGTTTATGTGACCTAACATTTGATGCCAAAGATTAGTCTCATCCTTTTAAGACGTTAGACAAGTATCTAAATCATGATTGTTGGATTCTTCACATAGCAATTGTCTCCAGTCCTTAACCCTTTGATAAGGATTTCATCACTTCCCTTGTCTTTAATCTCACACCCATCCTTCACAAAGTGCACACCAAAGCCTTTATCACAAATTTTGCTTATACTAATTAGATTATGTTTTAGGCCTTAAACGAATAGGACATTGGTGAGTGTGAGAATACAGGGGACCTCTATGGTTCCTATGCCAATGATCTTGGTAATGTTTTCATCGCCAAATATGACACTCCCACCTTGAGTCTCCTTAAGATTAACAAACAATAACCTATCTCCGGTCATGTGTCTAGAGCACCCACTATCAAGGTTACACCTTGATGTGCTCCCAATTCTTAGAACCGTATGGATGACTAAGCATTTTAGCTCATCCTTTCTAACCAATACTTTCTTAAGATTTTTCATTTTTGTGTTTTACAGTTGGGCTAGATCCTTCTTCTTTAAAGATTTATGTTTTCAACACTTTGAAAATAGTTCCTCTTGTTGACATTTTTTCCATTAAGTGTTTTTCTTGAGGTTCAGTGTTTTGGGACTTAATGCCATTCATCCTCTTTTTACAATCACTCTTGATGTGTCATTCTAGACCACAATAGTAGCATGTAAAGATTGGTCTTATAGGGACATGTGGTTGTGATTGTCTCATGCTAGAAGGTTGAGCATGAGGGAATGATTAAGCTCTTCTAAGATCATGGGATTGGAATTATTTCTTCCTAGAAGAGAGAGTATGAGAGGATTGAGAGGTTCTTCTAGCTTACCCTTTGAGAATTCTAAAAGTAAATACATTTTCTTAAAATCCTCTAGAAGAAGAAGCCTTGTTAGCTTGAGAGCTATTCTATGCTGCTTTGGCATAGGAATAAGGTTGAGATTTTGGTTTCCCAAACATCTCATCTTTCTTTAAAGGTGTCTTTCCTTTAAATGAAGTACTTTCCTTCCTCTCAACCCCATAAGACCTTTGTAATAGTCCTTGAGATGACACTTTCTCCTTGCCCTTATGGGAGGATTGTGCATTAGCTTTTCCCTTGGCTTTCATAAAGACATTCTTAATCTTTTGTGAGGAGGAAGTATGATTGACATTGGAATTAAATCCAAGTCCTCTCATGTCACCATGGTTCTTTCCCATGAAGATCATCTTCTCCAATTTTTCATTTCCTTGAGCTATCATGGATAATGAGTCCCTCTTGTCCTCCTTAAGTTCTTTGATATGCTTGAGGTACTCTAAGGACTTCCTAGTGATTTGAAGACAAGTGATGTTCAATTCTTTGTTCCTCTCATTTAGTGCATTTATTTGACTTTCTAATTCAAGTATGAGAGAGCCATCATTGCTTGTCTCATCCTCAAGAAGTTTCTACTTTTCAATTCTTCTATTATCTTTTTCAGGACATTGAAAAGTTTTTGCTCACTAAGCTTGTTTTTAAGAAGTGTTATCTTTAGGCTCATTTCTTCTTTAGCTTTGAGAAGCAAGGAGTTCTTGTTGGAAAGTTTTTTTTTATTTTCCACTTTTTAAGGGAGATTCTTATTGAAGATAAAAGATTGTATCCTCCAAGGAGTTAATCTTTTGGACCATTCCCTTGCATTTTTTCCTAAGTTATTTGTTATTCTTCTCCATCTCAACACTTTGAAGGAAGAGGCTATTGAAAGAACTTTGAATGTCCTCATTCTCTTCATCTCCTTCACCATCACTACTTGAGTCATTTTGATCACTAAATGAACTCAAGGGAGAGCCATAAGCAATGAAAGCCTTGATCTCTTATGAGGTGTCCTCACTACTTTGGGTTTCTTGTTCCGAAACATCAGAATCATAATCCCAAGTAGCAGCCATGGATTTTCCCTTTGGCTTAGATTTCTTGTTCTTTTTATTGCCACAATCCTCAGTAATATAACCTCTCCCTTTGCATTCGTAGCAAATAGGAGGATCTCTGGAAGAATCATTCTTCTTCTAATAGTTAAGATAGGCTTTCATAACAAATTTGTTCTTCGAGAAATATATGGCCTTTCTCTTGAAGTACTTCTTAAACCTATTAGCCACTAAGGCTAATTCTTCATTGGTTTCCTCATTGGATCTCGACGGTTCTTTCACTTTAAGTGCAATGCCCTTTTTTCTTGGTGGGTTCTTTGATGGAGACTTCATAGTTTTGAAGGGAGCCAATTAGTTCTTCTAACTTAATTATTCCTACATCTTTGCTCTCTTCAATGGTTGTTACTTTAGGTCTAAACCTTTTAGGAAGAGACCTAAGTACTTTTCTCATGACCTTAATCTTACTCATTTCCTCACCTAAGCTCCTCATTGAACTTGCGAGATTAGAGAGCTTAGCATGGAATTGGGAGACTTCCTCGTCCTCCTCAATCCTTAGTGCTTCAAATTATGAAATATACATTTAAAGTTTTGACATCTTCACAGTACTAGTTCCTTCGTGAGTGACCAAAAGAAGGTTTCAAGCTTCTTGGGATGTCTTTAGGTGGGATATCCTCTTAAATGCATCAGAAATAAAATTGCTAAGAGTGTAATCTTAGAGGGGTGAATAGGATTTCTAAATTTCTTTAATCCCTTTAGATATATTAGGATTTATTTTAATTTAATTTTAATTTTCTTAGAATTAAACCAAGTGTGTGTATGCTACAAAGTGTCTATTCAAGAATATTGTCAAACATGTGGTGTGCAAGAGTTGCTACAAGCTTAAAAGTAAAGAGACAAGCAATCATACAATCAATCCAAAACACAAGATTTATTGGTTCGGCCACACTGAGGCCTACGTCCACTTTTAACTACTCAATGTTATTAATCAATCTTTAAAAAGATTATAAGGTATTGAGCTAACCTTTCTAAGTCTCGTGCTTGGTGTCTCCAGCAAGGATAGTCTTAGTTATCTCCGAGCTAAGGTCTTACAATTCGTCACATGGTGTTTTCGACTGTTGACACAAGGGTAAGGTATAAGGGCACACCTCAAACTACATGCTTGGTGTCTCCAACAAGCACAGCCTTAGTTGTCTTTGAGCCAAGGGCTTATAATTTGTCACACGGTGTCTTTGACCGTTGACTCAAGGAAATACGGTATAAATACCAAGGTGGTTCTCAATAACCAAATATGATAAATATGGTCCAAGTAAGGGAACAAGGTCCCAATACAATATGGCTCTCAAACTAGCCAAATATATCAATGTGGTCAACCAAGGGAAACAATGTCCCTATGTAGAGAGTTGCTCACTAGCCAAGTATACCAATATGGTCACTAAAGGAAACTAAATCCCAATGTAGAGAGTAGCTCTCACTAGCCAAATATATCAATGGAATAGTCTCTACTTGCGCATAAGGGAGTGTATGTGAATGCCTCTAGAGAAAGCAAGTACTCACACAACCAAACAAGCCTCTATATATGCAAATATAAATAAACCACAAGAGGGGCAATATCTCAAGTAAGGGAACCAATGTCTCAATGTAGAGAATGGCTCTCAACTAACCGAATATACTAAATGTATGGTTTCTACTCAATACCAAGGGAGTGTGTGAATGCCTCTAATAAAGGCAAGTATGCAAGTAAATCACATAACTAAGTATGATCTTTAGAATTAGCAAATATAAGTGAGGCTTATAAAGATTTTATCTCTTGGAATGATTTTCCAAGGATTCACATGTAGAGTAGTGGTATGGATATACAATAAGCAAAAGCTAATCACAAACTACTTACAATGTAAACAAACTCCAAAATATAGGTAAAGACTTTACTTCAACCTTTTAGGTTGGGAGTTTGTATGCTTGGAGATGTAGGAGCATAATCCTTGATCTTCATCCTCTCTTCTCTTGCAAAGGAACCATCTTTTGTAGTCATAAGAGAGAGACAACAACTCTCTTATTCTCCTTTGAAAGCTTGGAAGCTTGAATGAAAGTGTAGAGAGAGAGTGGAGCTTGTAGAACTCTTCTTCTTGCCTAAAAATCCTTTTCTTTTTCCTTTACTAATCCCCTTGAGAACCCTTTTCTAAATCCCTTGAATCCTTAGGTTTATAAGGAAAAAGTTGCCTTTTATAGTTGGAAGAAGTATACATGGCCTTAGGATAGGCATAAGGCAAATAAAAGAGGCATTTTGGGCCTTTAGATGAACCAAAACAAGGTTCAAATTTCAAAAAAATGGTTTTAAAATTTTGTAAATTTTTTTTTACCAAAAATGCCCTCCAAACTGATTTGGCTTTTTGAAATCGGTTTGGGGTTTTGAAAAAATTTTCAAAATTCATACCGAAACCGATTTGGCCCTATGAGTTTAGCTCTTAGCTGAGAGAAATTTTTGCCAAAACTTGTACCAAAACTAATTGTGTTTTTCACAATCGATTGAAAAAAGCACAATCAATTTTGAAATTTTTGGAAAGATTTTTTCAAGCTGATTATTTTTAGTACTCGTGGGTTCTGAACAGACGTCAGGATCAAAAGTTATAACCATTTTAAGTTAAGATGTTCATACCTATATCTCGGCTCATTTTCTAATGGGGGGTTTTTGAGCAATTGCACCTAGGGTCATACGTTGGTCTTAATGCCTTCTTAGGATAAAATTTTGATTTTTGGGGGTCTCCTAGAGTAGTCACACAATACCTATTTGGTTTTATACCTGATTTACCTTTCGGGCTCGAAGATGGTGATGTGACTCTTCCTTGGCACTTCTCTTTGGCTCTTCTTGAGTTCTTTGCTTGATATACCTTGGCTTGTAGTACTTGAACCGCTTCCTTGTCATGGTGATGGTCTCCACACTAGACACTCATAGGCTCACTCATTATACATAATAATCATAGCCTATCACCTAGACTTGGAATGAAATTGACAAATTACATAATAACTTAACAAAATGTTTTCTTTTTTAAAGGTGAACTTCATATTGTAAATAAAATAATACATCCTAATTGAAGAATCTAGAGTTTTAAACCGGTTGTAGCTCCTAAAATGCAAATTTTTCCTCAATGTTTTCTTTAGAAAATTCATTGTCTCATGGGATTTTTTTTTTTTTTTTTTTATGAATCATGGGAATATATTTTTCCTTTGTAGGTCACCCGAACCTTCTAAGTTGTTGTAATATCAGAATCTAAACTTGGCAGTTTGAAACAATGTAAAAGATCTATAATTGTCTAAGGAAATATCCTAGGAATTACACATTGATGGCATCCTCTTTGATCATCGACATGATCACTAGGCAAACAAATATGGTTTTCAGGGGTGGGAGGAGGAAGGCAAGTGGGTTAATGGTCTAAAGTTAGCAGGTGAACAAGGATATACAGCTAATGTGGTTCGTCAAGCGCAATTAGCCTTGGTTTATTTATTTATTTATGTATTTTATTATTTGTTTTATTAAATAAGGTTGATCAAACATGAATCATGACAGAGCCAAGCTAATACATTTGTATTCATTTGTTATAAGAAAACCTAATTAATGCAACTTGCAAGATAACAGTTGAGATGGAACATCATATGCATAGTGCACAACAGGAGCATATTTAGTGGTAGTTAACGACATTAATTATCCAATTTTACACAACTCAACAAAGCCTTATGCCAATTACTTGGGGTCGAATCATAAGCCATCGTGTAATTTATCAAACCCCAATTCAAAAGGCCTCATTTAACCAAATAAATAAATCAATCAAAAAGGTTTCAATGCACTAAGGTTATGTTTGGTCACCTAGATTACGAAAAAAAAATTCTTAAATTCTTTCCCCAAACATGATTGTTTGTCATAAAACTAAATAAATTAAGTACCTGATCATTAGGGGCCCTAAACATCAAGCTCGGATTATGTGAAAACGAATCTTTTGAGAACTGTGCAAACGGCACCAGAGGTGCTGACGCATCAGTACATAAAAGTGATTTACACTTTTTGGGGGGCACTTATCACTTTTTTGGCACTGATGTGTCCACACCTGGTGCTGTTTGCACAGTTCTCACTAGATTCGTTTTCACCTAATTTTTTTCCCCTAAACATCATATTTATCTGACATTCAACATTTTCTTGAAAAAATCCCACTTTTCTTTCAATTTTAGAGTTTGGTGGGTTTGCAGGAGAAGCTCATAAACCGAGGTGGAACTCTCGTGGCAACAAACAATCTTGGAATTATAAGTAAGTGTGGCTCCACACAGCGTGGAGATCCATTTGCAACTCTCTTGCAAAATCAAAGCAACCAAACAGACCCTAGACAGCCAGATGACCCTATCTATCCCTCCTTGGGAATGACAAAAATAGTTACGTCTCAATTATTTTTCTTTTTTATTTTATTTTATTTTAATTAATAGGTTTACCTACTTAATCCTAAATACCATAGCTCTTGAACCTGAACCAACTGGAGCTGTATCCTCTGTGCCACCTTACAGTGCGCCACAGTGTGCCACAAACACATAAGGGGGTGAGACCCTGTGGCATCAGGAGTGTGGTGCACTTGATATGGCGCCCATTGTGTCTGTGGCTCACCATAGCAAACCGTAAGGTGGCACAGAGGATAGAGTCCGGACCAACCGATTAGACAAGTTCATTAAGGACCCAACCCCTTTCAACGGGTCTAAGTAAGCTCAGGAATAAAAACTTTACAAAACTTAAAAACCCTAGTGGTTTTGTATGAATTGTCTTTTTTTATTTTTCTTTTGGTAATGGCTTCCCGTCATACCTAGATGATTGAACCTGACACTAATTATTTTTTTAATATTATCTTATTATCAGTTCGTCTTAGCTGACTTGATCCTGGTCCCTCCATCCGTCAAACATAAAATAAAATAAAATATTGGAACCTTGACTCACAGCCTTGAAATTTATTATTTATTACTATTATTTGCAATTTGCAATTTGAAGTATAATCAAATTACAGGGGCATAATAGAATATATCTGCCATCTCAATCCAGGCCACGTCATAATCACGAGCACCTACAATAATATATGATGCGGTGCTCTTACACTCTTGCGTTGTTAGCTCATAAAAAACATGCAATGCGGCACATAAACGCTCATGAACATATATATATATATATATATATATATATATATATATATATATATATATATCCAATTCCACAAGTCATGAGATATTTTATATAAAAATCTCAACAACAATTAACACTTAAATCCAATAATAAATGTTCAAGAGTCTGATTCACAATCTACTAAAAGAACATCTATGTTTATGACCCTGACAAATATTCTGCCAAGCATACAATTCTCGGAATTCTAAATGATCTTAAAGTAGGCATTTCAAATAAATGGCTCATGCATAGATAACATAACTCATTTTTATATTTAATGTCTAATGCAAGAAAAGCATCACTAATCTCAATATAGGTAAGATCAAGTACAAATTCACCATTATACAAAACGATATAATTTTGTTTCCAAATTTTCTTAAAATAAATCTATTACATAGTACATATTAACAAGTAACTTGGAATGCACATGTCAAGTCCCAAGGTATATTAAATCTTTTCATCAAATCACAATAAATTTCTAAATTGAATACAAAAAACAGCCTTAAAACATCTTCTATTAATTGCAAGGATTATATTTTTACATATAAACTTATCTTTATTTGCATTATCATGGAAAAGCTTCAATTTATCAATTACTTTCTAAGTGTTCAAGTATTAAAATTTATGTAAAAAAGGTCATTCATAAATTTTCATATACAAAAATAATTTACAGCAATAATTTAGCATTTATATATGTTTGATTTTTCATAGATTTAAATCAATTACATGCTAGTAATTTTGGATCCTAGAGTTTTAGGATTGTTTTTCAACTTAAAAACCTCTTAAAAAATTTATTTATTGAACTCTTTATCTACAACCTCTAACTTAGTTAAATATTAAAATCTCATCATTCTACCTTAATGTTATCTTCAATCATTCAATTAGGGTTTCCTAAACATATAAATTTAGGTTTTGATTGAAAACATTATAAATAACTTTCCTAAATCTAAAACAAATGTTATAAACCAAATAAGAAGAGGGATGTTTTCAACGATTTTTCAACCTCCAATCGTCTTCCTCTTCGATCTTTCCCCATTTTTGTTCTTCCTAAACGTCAAATTAGGGAAACTAGTGTGTTTGCCCCTTTTGTTTTATTTTAAAACATCTCTTGGCCTATTTTCCCCATTTTGCCATCGTACAAAACAAATAATATATTAGAGTCTTTATGTCACAACCCAAATCCATGACTATGAAGTGGGTCGGGTTCGGATCCATGACATGGGAGTGATCCTCCCCGAACCCATTTCTTATAGCGGAGAGACCAACGAGCTCGAAGTGTATCACTAACCCTCTTACTTAATCACATATATATTTTTTATTTTCATATAAATTTGTTTTCTTATCTTTTAACATCCATTTAAATCCACATAAGATAAAAACATCACAGGGAAATAGAATAATAATGACATAAACCAAATAAGTGCACCAGAATTAATAATACCATCATGACCATCCAAAAGTATTTCATAACCCTCCAAAATAAAAGGAGCCTACACCTACCCATATAGTATATATAATCCTTGCCCACGAAGGGGCCCAGCTCAAATAAACAAGGTACTACATCACTGATAAAGTAAATTAAAACTGAAGTGAAATGTATCATCTTTCAGCTTGAAAGCCTCTTCCTCATCTTCTCCTCTTCCTAAGACGCAAACCAACCTGTGCACCTACACATCTGCGAGTGGTGCCAATTGGGGTAAGTTTGATGGGCTTAGCGAGAAGGTATGTAATTTACATAACACTAAAGGAAGCCAAAGATAATCACACTAGCAAATAGAAGGAATCAAGATAAACTAAAGAATCAAAGTAAGAATGAATATACATCACATTTACTAAACATGTATTCCTACTATGAAATGAGTATACATATGTCATAAGATAACCACAAGAGCATCCAAAGTGAACTAAATTGAGTCATACATATTGTGACGCCCCGAAACCCATACATTACCAAGGCACCGAATCCTGATGTGTTAGACTTCTAATCACACGGCACCTGCAAAAGCAACACAACATATGGCAACGTAGCTACGCAATTGGGTCCACTAGGAAAAATTTCGGAGTCCATACAATATGATAAAAACTATAAAATGTATTCAGGGACAGAAACTAAATCAAAATGATTTCATTTATATAAACTATAGTTCATTACAAAATATCACCTATCCCCATCCCACGAGTGAGATATACAGAGCCAAAACTATACAAGGTAAGACTCTAATCTAATCTATCTACCACTAGACCACAAATACCATGTCTACCTACGAACCTGGCATTATCTGTAGGCTCTCAAGTAGTAGGATCTTGCTCCACCTGGTGAGAGAATGAATCACAATTTGCATGCGGGGAGGAAAATGGGGGGGTAAGCTTAGGGAAAGCCAAGCAAGTTAATCCAATCTTTCACAAGTTTATAGTAAGGAAAAAATAAGATAAATAAATAATATGCAATTAATCCAATAAAATACATTTGATAAAGATTTATCATGCTAATGTCTATAAATAATGTCATGGATACACTGTGTAAAGTATAGGTCCTTACTTGTGCTGGTCTCGCTTAATACGAGGTAGATGGGAGACAATCCTAACCCTTAGCCGCTTGCACCAAGTAGCTGAATCACTAGTCCTAACCTTGGGCATTAAGCACAAGGTGACTTCTCACCAGACTCTAATCCACGACTCTTATTAGACACCCCGAGTCAATACCACAACAAGTAAGCCCTATGTAGCATAAAACAATTCATATCGTCTAAATAATATATATTATGTCAATATAAAATCATGAACAATAATAGATGCATGTATGCAATTTCGTTCACATCCTTCCTTTCCTTTCTTTTTTTTTCTTTCTTATTATGCTCTTTATAGGGAAGTGATCCTTTCTCTTTTGTGCTCTTTATAGGGAAGCGACCCTTACTCTGATGCTCAACCAAAAGCATACATAATTTTATGACATGCAATGCTATGCATTTATTATAAGTGTCAACTACTATCAACAATACAATACAAATTTTAATGTCTCTTTCTTAATAGTGTTTATACATATTGAAATCACTTTAACCAACATAAGCCATTCGATATCAAAATAATTTATGCATTTCTAAGATAAAAACATACAAATAAATAAATACATAATTCTATATTATGTAATAGAGAATAAATGACAAGTATTTAATCTACTATTAGACATTATAACTAATTTTCTAAGCGTAAAGATCCAACCCCTCTAGCTACGACATCTGAGTGTGGTTACCAATTATTCATAATTAGGTTTAGAACTATTATCACTGGGCAAATGTATATCCCCTTCACCTAAGGACGGTCATCACTGGACAACTAGTGTCCCTTCGCTAATTGGCGGTCATCACTGGGCAAATGTATATCCCCTTCGCCTAAGGGCGGTCATCACTGGACAACTAGTGTCCTTTTGCCAATTGACGGTCATCATTAGACATATTGTGTCCCTTCGCCAAATGGTAGTCACTGGGCGAGTATAGAGCCCCTTCGCCTAATGGTGGTCATCACTTATGCGTCATCCCACTTAGGGGTATATCATTCCAAATCGCTATTTCCAAAACCAACACCAAAACCCATACTCATGTATCAATCAAATAACTCATGCATAAATATGTCATGTGAAAGATATTCATGTGTACTAATCCTGTAATCCATAAATAATTCCAAAAACCGAAGAGATAAATCACATATATGATCCGACACTAACATGGAAATATAGATGCTTGAACCCACCCCAAGAGATATATGATGTTCATGTTAGTGAAACATGTCATGATGAATGCTACAAATGATATGACCGAATAGCCCACATTTTTCTCAAAACTTATGATAGAGTCTGAGTGAGAAGCCCTTTGAAATCATTGAAGTAAACCATCCTAAGGAAATCATACTCATTCTAACAATGACATGCACATGTCACTAAGAGATATCACATGATGTAAATAATAACATGGTCACATGAGGATTAATGGAATTAGCACAAGTTATCATGGTGTAACATGAATCGAATGAAACACACCAAATAGAATAATACATTAACATAAAGAGTCAATAGAGCATCACCAATCACCATAAGCCAACATATATTTGAGATAATCTAGCATAGGAGACATTAGGCTCATGCAAGGAGTCGAAAGACATCCAAGAAACATTTGAGTAATATGTAAAATCTGTAAGAGGCATTTTATCAAACATGTAGAATGCAAGAATTAAGAGATTCAAAGAAAATCAAAGGGGAAACCCAATATTCACCATAAAAAACCTTTCACACCCTACATCAATAGCAAATCAAGCTCCTAAACTTCATCGCATAGAATAGAGGTCATTCAATCCATCCCATAAAGCTTCATCCACAATAACACTACTCCATAACCCAAGAACATCATGAAAATCAATAAGAAAATACTAACCAACATACTCATCTCAAGGAAACATGATCCATTTATAAGGAAACAATATTCTCAAAAGGAAATAGAAATGAATCCACCAAAATATAACTCACAATCATCATATCTAAGATCCTAGGAAATAAAAGTGTGCATAAACAACATATCCAACGCACACAATCCATGAAATCAAAGTTCTTCATGAGAAAATAGTCAAACTCATAAAGAGTAGATGTAGAACCACCAAATCCAAAGTCATTTTGCATAAATCTATGATCCTAAGAATGGAAAAGTGAGCATAAACTGAATATCCACTCACCCAACATTAATCCTCCTTTTCTTGAAGAGAAAACTCCTCTAAAATTCCTTTTCCTTTGTTCAATCTTCCCTCTTCTAAGAGTAAACAAACAAATCCATGGTTAGGAACTATAACTAAGGTAGAAAAATAAGAATTTATAGCCATTTAGCTAGATTTAGGAAGAAAATGAGCTATCCATGAAGATTTCTAGAGTTGGGAGTGAAACTTACCCAATTAGGGAAGAACCTTCCTCTCTTAGCTCTCAATTTCCCCAAGCTTCGCTAACACTTTCTCTTTTGGTGTAAAATGAGGTCACTAGGGCTTCTTAAAGATATTTTTAGGGTTTTGAGTCGATTTGGGAGGGTCTCACACTCCCCAAGATGAAGAAAAATCACTTTTCTCTCAAAAAATCGTATTCTGGGCATTTGGATTGATCCGGGAACGATCCAAAACTTTTAAAGCATTTTTCAGAGACCCGAGAGGTCTTGGATCGACCCAAATAAGTTTGGATCTATCCAAATAAGTTGGATCAAACTGGATCGATCCAAATAGGTTTTTTTCCAATTTTTGCCCCTTGCACTAAAATGCTTGTCACTTTCTCTATAGAACTCAGAATTGACATATGTTTATTGGGTTGGAAACTAGACTCAAATATCTTTCTAAAAAATTATAGCTCATACCCTAGTTCACTTCATATTAGTGTTAGTGGTCCCGAGAAGTTACCCTAAATACGTTATCCTGTCAGCACAAACACATTGTGGTAAAATGAGCATAACTTCCTCTAAAAAACTTGTAATTACATAACGTTTGTTTCTATAGAAATTAGACTCCTATAAATTTCCATCAAGGTATGACATAACTCCCAGTTATCTTGGTATTTGTTCTAGTGGGCCCATTAGGTACCCCAAATGCAAGGTTGGGATAACTTCCGAACTTGACAGGTTCGAGGCCCAACTTGGGTCTTATACTTCTAATTTGGTCCAATGGGTTCCTAAAATACTCTATGGTATATTTAAATATGTGAAAGGATAATTTTACCCTTATGGGTGTAAAATTGCATTTTTGCCATTTTTATACAAAGCGGGTCATTACACCCGATTGCTACGTGCATTTTCGCATGTTTTGATCATAGATTGTACCTACAAGATGAATAGGTATCGTATACCCCTTTTTGGAGATTGTTGGATTGACATCCACTGACATGACCTTCTCTATAGCCTTTGCATATCTCTAATATAAGAGAGAAAATAACTTTGCATGGACACTGAGTGTTTTGCATGGTGCAATGGATGATAGTGCTCATCCTCTTGTTATTGTGACGAACAAGGAGTTGGCTCTAATGAATGCAATATCTACAGTGTTTCCTACTGCTACCCATTTATTGTGTAAATGACACATTAGTAGAAATGTTCTTGCAAAATGTAAGATGTTTTTGAAAAAAGATAACTGGGATAGGTTAATCATGAGTTGGAACCTATTGGTGTTGACAACAACAAAAAAATAATACTTTTAAAATCTCGCATCATTGAATCACAAGTTCAGCATGTATCCAAATGCACTCAAATATGTGCGAAGCAATTGACTAGATGAATATAAAGATAGATTTATGGCTGTTTGGACAGATCAATGTATGCATTTTGGGACTACTATGACAAATAGGGTTGAGAATGCGCATGCTAAGCTAAAGAGGCAACTCAGATCGAATCAAGGGGATGTTGTGTCTTCTTGGATTAGTATACATATGTTGCTTGAGTTGCAGCATACAAACATAACATCTTTCGATAAGAGTAAGATAGTCATCCAACACAACGTCTAGCCTTCCGAATTTAAAAAATTTCAAGGCAACATTTCCACAAAAGCGATGGAGATAGATTTATCTGAGATGAAGCGGGCCAACTTTGTTGGTGTTGGTGTTGATTTTGCTGTTGCTATATGTGGTTGTGTTTGTCGATGCACGTATGGGTTGCCATGCGCACATGAGATTCATAGTACATTAGGTAAGGTCACTTAATTCCCGTTGATTCTATACATCCACATTAGCGTAAGCTTGACATGCTAAGTACTTTAACCTAGTCAGGGAAGCATTTGGATTGAATGGATGATGTGGAGATGTTTGTGCGATAGTTCAATGAATACGATCCCACAAGGAAGTTACAAATGCTGAAGAAGTTGAGAGAGATAATAACACCAAACAGTTCACATCTGATGGAACCAATGGTGAAGACAACTACGTGAGGTTGCCCACACATGGAGATTGACACATATATGTGGCATGAACCGTCTACATTCGAAATTTTATCTTTAGTGCAGGATAGTCATTTTCCACTGGAAACTATAGCTACGACTGCCACTCCACAGCAATCCTGGCAACCACAACCTAAGAGGAGGCCGAAGGAGAAGGTAATTTATATTTTAATAATAATGTAAATTATGATGTGTTTGTTTATTTAACATATTATATTTCATTGCTTTTTTAGTAGGTATTTCAAACTTGTTCAGTGACGAAACACAAGTCGACAACATTCATTAAGGCATTTTCAATAATGTTAAGGCCTTATATTGGAATGACTAAATATGTGACAGTTGATGGAAATTATGGATTCAGGGCAATGGCTGGATTGTTGGGATATCTCGAAGAAGGTTGACGGGAGATAAGATTGGATTTGTTAAACGAGTTGTAGAGTCATCTGCCACATTATGAGCAGATATACGAAAGTCGTGAGTGAGTTGATGAGATTATACATATACTATCATGCCATGATGACTTTCCAAATTATGACTATTGGATCACAGAAGATTCCAACTTGCTAAGTTGGTAAAGTCTGTGGGTGTCATATCACAGACCTAGGTTCAA
>JAOXJP010034406.1:0-16681 GCA_025762735.1 Platanus orientalis | reverse complement strand
AAATATAGGTACCCATAAAAATGGGGTTTATAGGGTTAAAACCATAAAAAAGTGTTCAAATGAAAATTTTCACTCTCTTTTTTTTTAATTTCACCCTATTTAAAAAAGGCACCAAATTTAAAAAATCATATTGACGTGTCAACCTGGAAGATCTTACTAATTTGGGTGTAGCAAATACTATCACCAAATAAAACTGTTTTTTTGGTTTAGTGGGTACATAGCAAATAGTCTTATACCATATGAAGTACACAAATACAACAACAACAAACAATCTTATCCCAACTATTTAGGATCGGCTACATGAATCATATTCCGTAAATTTTCAAAAACGGTCCGGCCTGTTGAATCCAATCATTTGTCACTTTAGGGTTGGTTCTATCTTACCCGAATTGTCCTTCTTAGCTCTTATTCTCTTTCGGCTACATCAAACTCCACATTTAACAATTTCTCACTTGAAAAATGTTGCTCTCTTTCACGTTATCTAACTTGTGTACCTATGATGAGACTTTTTCTTTTTTATGAATCTCTTGTAGTTTTATATCTTTATCTCTACTCATGAAGACCAATTAAAGCTTTGCAAAGTTTTAGATTATAAATTTTCATCATCTTAGTAAGCATGTCTATTGGATTATCATCCATATGAATATTTTCCAACTTCAGCACTTGTTCCTCCAAGAGAAACCTTATCAAGTGATACTTCCTATCAATGTGCTTCGTCTTTGAATGGAATGCTAAATTTTTCGTTAAATGAATAGTGTTCTGGTTGTCTCTAAATAGCATATTGCTCTCTTTTTTCTTTCCTAGTTCCTCCATCAGGTTTTTCAACTAAATAAATTCCTTGCTACTATTCATCATTGCAATGTATTATGCTTCCGTTAAAGAAAGCACAACTATCTTATGTAATTAAGACACCCAACTAACTGTTGTATCCCCCAAGATAAACACATACCCCGTCGTGTTCCTCCTCTTATCTTTATCTCCTAACAAGTCTAAATCTGTAATATCTTTATAGTTTTACATCCGTCCCTCCCAAGCTGAAAGTTGAGTTAGTGGTCTTTCTCAAGTATCTTAAGATCTACTTAATTGCTTCCCAAAACATCCTTTTCAGGTTTACTCGTGCATCTATTCATAACTCCCATTATTTGAGCTATATTTGATCTAGTATTGACCATGGCATATATCAAGCTACCCACCACAGAATCATACCAAATCCTAGATAAATAATCATTCTATCTTTCAGTCTTAGAAGAATTTTCCTTATAGAGAGTCTGAAATGACTAGTTAGTAGGGTAGTAACTAGCTTTACATCATACATGTTGAATCTGCTAAGCATCTTTTTAAAAGACTCTGCCTAAAACAACCTCAATTCATGGTTCTTTCTATCTCTTGTAATTCTCATTCCAAGAATCTGTTTAGTCGCTTTTAAGTCCTTCATCTTAAACTCCTTTGACAACTGCTTCTTTAAGCTATTTATCCCATATATGCTTGAACCTGCCACAAGCATATCATCCATGTACAAAAGTAAAATAATTTACCCGTCATCAAAGATTTCGTAATAACAACAATAGTCAACATGACATCTTTTATACCCATTTTCCAACATGAACCTGTCAAACTTGAGGTACCATTGCCTCAAGGCTTACTTCAACCCAAATAAGTTCCTTCTAAGCTTGCACACTCATTGCCTTCTATTTCATACACTTACGGATGCTACATGTAGATGTATTCTTCCAAGTTATCATGAAAAAAAATTGTCTTCACATCTAACTACTTAAGATATAAATCTTCCACTTCCACAATGCTTAGCACCATTCTAATTGTGGTTATCTTTACAATTGGAGAAAATAGTTCAGAGTAGTTAAAACCTTTCCCTTATTGACACCCCTTCACAACTAATCTGGTCATGTATCTTTTTCTCCCATCATGTTCTTCCTTTAAACAGTACACCCATATATTATCTAGTGTCTTCTTTCCTGTAAGTAGTGGAACTAAGTTTTATGTCTGATTTGTAATCCAGGATCTCATCTCCTCATCTATAGCATGCTCTTACTTAGTTCTTGCATCAACTTCCAATGTTTTATCTTAGCATTTCAGTTCACCACCATCTGTTAACAATAAATAGTACAACAAATGAGAGAATCTCTGAGTTGGCCTAGATGTTCTTGAAGACCTTCTTAATTCTGGAGTAGGTGTTTAAGGTTTCATCTTCTGATTTTCTTTTGGTATCTCATTGCCTTCTTCTCTTGATACTTCACCCTCATAAACATCCACAAGTTCCACATATCCTTTCTTTCCTTGATGCTCTTATGTCTTGTCTATATACATGACCTTTTCATTGAATCCTACATCTCTACATCTAATGAGTTTTTGGTTTTCATTATCTCAAAACTGATACCAACTCATCAAAATCGTACCTAATGAAAATGCACTTCTTTAACTTCTCATCTAGCTTGTTTCTCTTATCAGCATCAGCATGAACACAAAAATATAATTAAACACTTTAAGTTGTGAAAGATTTACCTCTTTTTTCATCCATACATCTTTAAGAAATCCACAATTTAATACTACTGAAGGTCCTCTATTTATTAACTATATGGTTGTGCTTACCGCATCCGCCTAAAATTGTTTGGAAAATCATGCACGCAACATCATGTTTTTTGCTCGCTCTACAATAATTATGTTCATCTGCTCAATCACACCATTTTGCTACGGTGTGTGTGGTAATGTTTTCTCCCTTATGATCTCATTCAAAACACAATTTTTTAAAAACTTTTCATTATAATATTCCCTTTCATTGTCAGACCTTAAGCACTTAAACCTCAATTATGTTTCATTCTTTATCAAAACTCTCTACTTTTTAAATATGTTCGATTTATATTTCAAGAAATAAACTCATAGTTTTCTGGTCGCATTATCAATAAAAGTAATAAAAATACCTGAGTTGGTCACCAAGTAAACATACCTGAGTTGGTCCTCATATTATAGACCGGTTCTAACTTTTGAAGCTTTGACGTCATTCCTACTTTAGAAAAATTAACATTCTTCTATTTTTTCAAAACGTGATCTTTGTAAAATTTAAAGTTTAAGACCTTCAAACTTGGAAGTTTGTCTTTGCTATAAAGAATCTTTATTCTTTATTTGCTTATGTGCCCAAGTCTATAGTGTCAAGTGTCTAAGTTGACACCCATTTCGGCTACATCAATGGAACTTTGATTTCTGATTAAATAAAATGTACATTCTTTCTTTTCCCGAGCTATCACTAAAGTACCTATGATTACTTTCCAAGTGTCTCTTATAAAAGTAGTTGTGTCTCCCGAACTTATGAGCTAGCTAATGAAAATTAAATTTCTCTTCAACTTTGGTATTTGTCTCACACCTTTCAACAACTAAGTACTTATATTAGATAAGTTCAACCAAACATCTCCCTTGCCAATTATGTTGCAAGCCTTATTGTCTCCAAGATAGACTTTGACATAGTTTCTTTGTGCATAATTTTTGAGACATTTTTTATTTGTTGTGACATGAAAGGATGCACTGAAATCTAACACCTAAGACTCCAACTTTTTATCAAGTGTAAGAATTAAAGCATCTTCAGTAACATCACCTGCAACATTTGCTGAAGCTTCCTTCTCCTTATTGCCACATTGCTTTGTCTTCTTCTATTTCTAACAGTTTTTTGAGGTGTCATTTCTTTCCATAATTCCAACATTCCACTTCTGGCTTTGTTGAGTTAAATTTTTCCCTAGATTCTAGCCTCCCACAATCTTTCCCTCTTTCAATAATTCTTCATCTTTCTTTTATATTCAGTGTGTTCCCACTTGATAATGTTTATCATGTTGACTTTCCGTAGACTTATTCACTAAGTAGTATACTCACCACATCATCAAACTTTAGAGTGACTAAATTTGATAAATTTCTTAACACCATAAAAATGTCATCCTAACTCTCTGATAAGGATGACAGAATCAACAAGGCTCTAACTTCGTCATCAAAGTTAATGTCTACTGAGGTCAACTGACTTGTGACTGGGTTGAACTCGTTTAGATATTTCGTAATAGTCCATTTCCCAGTCACGTTTAAGTGAAAAATTTTCATTAAAATAAAAAATAAAAAAACTTATTTGATATGGATGGCTTCTCAAACATCCATGCAAGAGTCGTCATGAGATCTTCAATGGTTTTCTTTTTATAAATATTGAAAGCAACTGATGACGATAAAGATAGTCTAATCATACCTAGAGCCTTCATCTCAAACACCTCCCAATTTGCGTCTAGCATAGTCTCGAGTTTCTTTTCTTTCACTCCAAGAGGTTGACAGAAATTTATTAAGTATAAAAAATCTTCTATCTACATCTTTTATAGTACAAATTTCGTGTCATTGAACTTTTTAACTCCAAACTTTATGGATTCATCCACTTGTGCCACCATTTCTCCCACTCAAGACAAAGTCTCTAACTTCCTCGACTTATTGAAATCAGCTTTCCAAGCCTTTGCTCTCATACCAGTTGTTGGGTATTTACATCAAAAGTCCGTCAATCAACCAAACAATATGAAAGCATTAATAATCAAAGAACAAAACAAAGCACAACACCAAGTACACCACAAACACGTGATTTACATTAAAAAAAAAAACTCAAGTTGGAAAAAAACCACATAACCATAGAGAAAGCTTCACTATTTTGAGAAGATTACAAGAATTCTCTTTTAATCTATCACAAACCACAAGTTTCTCATTCTTTTTTTCTCATTTTATTGCCATAAACAACCTTAGAGACTATATATACATCATAGAGTTTAAGTTGGGGTGGAGCCCCACTCTCCCAAAGATTTTCTAAAATGTTTATCAATTTTTTGAAAAGAAAATTAAAAAAGAGAAAGCTCTAGATTGATCCATAAAATTGTAAACCAATCTAGGCTGAACCGATCCATAAAATGTGGACCGATACAAGACTTTTTGGAGTTCTGATCTATGCATGCCCAAGAGTCTCGAATCGAGCCACAAAACTGCGGATCAGTCTGACCTACTTAATCCAATCCTTGGGTCCTTTAGGATCGGTTCTAATTTGCCTAAAATGTCCTTCTTAGTTTCTCCTTCTCTTCCGGCCACATTAGGCTCCACCTCTAACAAATCCCATATAGGAAGTTTACAAGATTTGATCTTCCTCTTGTCAAAATCATCATTCACAGTGAAGTTGTAGCCTTGCGTGTTACAATCCCAATAGTTTAAAGGGTTTAACCTAACACGTTTCGTCAATCTTAGAGTTTTTGAGATGTTTTGGTTAGATTTGTAACAATTAGTATTGAAGAGCTCAAGTCATGTATAGAAAGAATTATCACAAATGTGGAAATGACTACCCAAAAAATAATAAAAGCCATGACAAGATGGAAAGATTTACTTGAGTATGTTACCACCCAAAAGTAAATAAAATCCAAGAGAATGAGTGGCCAGGCGTTGATAAGAGAAGCAAGCCTTTGAACAGAACAGTTGTAAATGAGCCAAGTCAATAGGAAAGAGAGAGGACCCATGACTGAAGATGGTTAGAACCGAACAGACAATTACCATTTGAATTCAAGAGGGATAAGGTTCAAATTTGAAAAGAAATGGACTATAACCGCCCAAGAGATCTCTATAAAAAGGAAAGAAAGCAACAATTAATAAAAGATACTCTCAATCATCCAACCACACACATATTACTTAGTTCGTAGATTAGTCTTTGTTCTTAGATTATGTTCTTTTGTATTAAAGTCATCACAAACTGTGAGCGTTACAGAGTAAAAAATAAGTATTAACTCTTCTCACCATTGGATGCTAGAAAAAATCTCAGTCTAGTCACAAAAGAAAAAAAAAATGGAATCATAAAACTGTGCTCATTCAACTTTTTGTGCTTAAAGGTAAAGGCCACTCTTCTCAACTTTTTGTGCTTAAAGAACTGAAGTTGTGTCTCTCACTACTCGGACACAAGATGCTTCCATGTCCCAAACTTGACAATCCCCTCCATGTGGGGGGGTCACAAGTCACAACCGAGAGGTTGAAGAAATCAATGCGATTTCAAATTAAGTTGGCTTTCGCTAAATATTTTCAGCTTTTTGGGACCCACGTCGAGGCCAAAGCAGCAGGTCACATGAAGGAGGGGATGAATGTGGATTCCTTTTCATTCTTTATCAGGTTATTTTGTAAGCAGAAGAAGAAACATTAATTGAGTATAGTTGGTATCAAAGCTAACGTAAGCCACGTAGTTTTCGGTTCATGTCTGTTGTTGGTTGCAACGCCCAAGTGATTATGATAAGAGAGAAAAATGACTTGTGCATATAGAAGCATCTGTTGGGTTAATGTCTTGTATTCAACCCGAGATATAACCTGGGATGATGATCCGGAAACCCGAATATGATCCAAAAACCGAATTTTTTGACCCGTTCTGTGTATCCGTTCTGAGGTCCGGATCCGACCCGTGCAGATTAAGGTTGTGGGTATATATATATATTTGGGGTTTTCGTGATTTCCGTGTAATCGCACTGTTCATTGTAATCTCTGTTCTTCAATCATAATGAAAGCTCTTCTCCGTTTTCGCCCGTGGACGTAGGCTTCAAAGCTGAACCACGTAAATCGTTTTTTGCTCTTGTGGTGTGATTGTTTTCTGTTTTATTATCTCTCTTCTTCTTTGTTGCATACGATCATAGATCTAGGTTTCCACATAACAAACCCACATAACAGCATCATATTATCAAGCATTTTGTTGTAGGTTTTTGTAGTTTGAACAAAAAACATTGGATTTTATTTTTTTTTTATTTTTTTTTTATTTTTTTATTTTTTGTCTTTTAACATCAGTTGTGTCTTTTAACATGGGGTTTTTGTCTTTTGTGATTGAAATTAAAAAAAAAAAAAAAAAACTTACATCAAAATTTGATACATATGATCACCCACGAGCCTATAACAAAACAGCCCATGTCATAGCAGCCTTAGCAATCAAAGAACAAGTTTCTCTGAAGTGAATAGAACTACCTTTCCCTCAAAGGATATCCTCTATTCTTGCAATGGATACATGTAATCTTAAAGAAAATTTAGTTGAATGAAATTGAGTTTACGTTCCTTTTATACATTTGTGTGTGTGCTTCCACACCTGAAGGTGTCTGATATCGTGCCATAAAATTACAACCATATTTCTGACCAATACAGACTGCCCAGAATTAAAGCTTTCATAGGTGAAAAGAGAACCACATCTTTTCTTTTTAATTTTTTCGTAGCAAATGTTCTGTCCAGGATGGTGTCTTGGACACTGGGAGATGACACAGAACAAAATAGACAAAAACACCCACTTTGTTCCAAGTGTCATCCCCTGGTCTCCAAGACATCATCTGGACACCAAATCCTTAATAGAACATTTGCTCTATTTATTTATTTATTTTTTAATAGAAAGAAGACCACAACTATGGTACCCAAAGTGGGCAATTTCAGTTGGTAAAGCCCTCCCATCCACTGTTCAAATAAGGCAAGAGTGTAACGGGTGGCAAATGGTCCCTACAATATGGGATGTTGGCCGGGAAGCCCTGTAGGCAGGATAGGGAGGGAGGAAGATGGACCCATGTCGTTAGTATCCGTCTTATCTTTGCAACCAAGTGGCAGACGTGTGAGACAGAAGTTTGGCCTATGCGCCTCACCTAATTACTCCAAAAAGGGTGGGTGAAGTGTATAGCACATAGCGTATGCATGTACTCTGACAGGGATACAATCGATAAAAGGAATGAGGTGCTTACAAGAGATAAGAGATAAGGATGAACCTGACCTGTGACATGAATATATCTCAAGGGTATCATAATATCCAGGACCACCTACGTATTAGATATCCTGTGAATTTAGTTTCATTGAAAGGGATGTGTTGGATGTTAATATGAATAAGAGTTTAGAATGTTTATCCATCCAGCACAAAATATTTTGTTTAGTCAATTGGATGGGGTTAAGAACAGATGAGGTGGCCGGTTCTGGTCAAACTGGGTTTGACCCACTTGGCTTGACCGTGGTTTGTTAAGTATAAGTGAAAAAAAAATTATATGATTACCTGAATGGTTAAGAACAATGGTAAGAAATGGAAATGATAGCAAAGATAATATTTAGGGAATTATTTGAAAGGATGCTCGACCTCCATTGTAAGAAGATGGTGAACTAGTTGAGACTATCAATTCAGCTTTTGCTTTTCATTCTCTTCTTCTTATTTGATCTTTTATTCTTTCTATATTTCTTTTTTCCCATCTACACGTGAGAGTAGGGTTTCTTAGTATTTTTTTGGGATGTTTGAGCAAAGGAAAACAAAGTAGAGAAGTTTTGTAGAGGGTTTATTAGGGCTTAATGTACTTTTCTTCCAAACTATGTCAACAACATTTTCTTCCTTTTTAATATGGAGCAAATGTTCTCTCTAATATGTGTTGTCCAGGACCTTGGATGTTACTAGACGACATGTGAATGTAAAAGTGGTGGGATATAGATGAAATTTTAAAATCCTGCTACTTTTTGTCCATGTGCCATCCGAAAACATCTAGGACACGGTCCTAGACACCTCACCCTAGACAGGACATTTGCTCCTTTTCTTCCAGGACACAAGGGGACATCGTATGGAATAAAATGGGCAGGAATTTGAAATTTCATCTAACTCTTACCCTTTTTATTCCACATGATGTCCTGGACACCAAACCCTAGACAAAACATTTATTTCCTATGAGCCCAATTTGGTTGCCTTGAATTGTATAGAAAAGAAAATCCCACAAGAAAAGGTAAGAAAAAAATCATGAGAAAAACATGAAAAAAAAAAAAAAAAAACCAATTTTTCTTGGTAATCAGACAGCTTAAAAATGATTTTTTGAGAAAATTTTGTCACGAGAAAACCTTTTCATGGCAACCAGACAAGGCCTTAATAAAATGCCAGTTTGTTGAAAGTAAGGTGGTTCATAAAAACCAATGGTATGAAAAATCCCGCCTTTTTTTTTTGTTGAAATCTGGTTCTGAAGTGGCAGCAAACCAAAAAAATGTCCACATCTAGAACCCGATTCAACCGTCTGATTTGGTTAGGTTCTCAAACAGTATTGGAATAATAGTTCTTAATCCCATCTCTCATCCTGAATCCTTTTTCAACTTCTTCATAACCTATTGATTCATCTCATTTCCAACATACAAATGGGCTTGAGATTAATCAATCTGAGTCACAAAAGATTTTTAAAAAAACCCGGCAGGTTCCTCTGTTGAAAGCTGACCCGGTCGGAATATGGTCAAGTATGACAAGAATTGACTTCAAACATGTTACCAGCAAAAACGAGCTGGAAAGGAGGCAGGTTGGAGATGAGCACAAGCATAACCAACTTTATCCGAGATATTGTATCTCATAACAAAAATATCAGTACTTGGCCTAAGTCTATTTCAGATAAACCATAAAGCAACATGAATGAGGTTTTGTGACAGATAACGTCAAAGCAAAACAAAGAAGTTGATCATCTTTTTCAAGCATGCTACAAGCTCTGTCGCTAGCAATAAATTGATGGATAACTATAAAGAAAAGTTCCAAAGCCACCGATTAATGTTGATCATACTATTGCTTGTAAGTCACGTAAGTTCATCTGGCCCATGATCCAACTATGACCTAATTGTAGTTGGGTTTCTATGTCACAGTTCAATCTCGATCATATGCTGAAGTATGGATCAAAGAGAGACATTGAATGATCTTAGTAGTTAGCCACACGTCGCCTCATCCATAGCTCAATCCAGTGTTTAAAAACTTGGATCAATCTGGTGATTCGGAAGTCTGTTGATCTAAATTATCTAACAACTTGTCCCTTGCAACCACTTGGTTGGTACAAAAATATGTTAACAATTCATGGAAATCTAGTCCAAATTACTCGAAAAACTCAATTCAACTCCGATGATGACCGTATTCTGATCTCATCCAAGTTTTGGGATCAAATTAGCTAGAAACTCAGTCGAGTCGAGTAACTCAATGGAGCTTTCCAAGTTACAAGCAAGTTTTAAAACCATATACAAAATTAAGATGAAGCTTAAATCTCAATTTATTTGTCACAATCTATGTGTCTCAAATATTGGGTGAAGCCGGCCAATACCACTTTGGGAGAGATGACTGCTTAAGCTATCCATAATAGAAGTTTTGTAGTCAAATCCCCCCAACATAATTCCACAGCAAGTGACTTGTGTTGACATCTACCTTTGACATGTAGTATGTGTAACGCAAATGTAACAGTCTGTGGGCCTGAGTGGTCCTACACAAAAAAAATTGTTGAGTAAAGCAGCAAATGACAGTTTTGAGTGGCCATATGCAGCCACAGGACCCAAAGTGAAGCAGTGGAGCCTTGGGTAAGCTTCCCATCCTCTGTCTTTGAGTCACAAGCTGTTTAGCAGGTCTGTCGAACCCCGTTGCGAGTACAGCTGCCTTTACTAGTCGCCATCCAAGAAGTGGCCCACTAATCTGTGTAATCAAGTTCAATGTCTCCTTTCTCTCTGAAATTTTGATTTTGATTATTTGTTTATTTAGTTATTTTGCCGGTTAGCTGTTTGTAGGTTGGTGAAGACTAGCTTCTAGCTGAAGTTTGTGGTATCATCACTGATAACTTGATCCCCACAGGATTTGATACAACCCCTTAATGAACTAACAAGGTCCACCGGCATCAGGGGCAGGCATATCAGTGCCAAAAAGTGAAAAGCACCCCAAAGTGTAAATCACTTTTTCAGGGCTGTGTGCCCGCCCCTTATGCTGGGCGGACCTTGTTCGTTAATTAAGGGTTGCACCAAATCCGAGCGAACTTGACCAACACTGTTCTGCTTAATTATCTAAGATTAATGGTTTAATGAAACTATAATCATAAATAATAATGATGATGCTTAACCTACTTTCTCTTTTCTTGTGCCTCAGATCCACAAAGCTACACTCTGCTAGGCTGTTAACAATTTCCATGATCAAATTACTACCTTCTAATATATTTTTATTATATTAAAAACAAAAGCATCAAGAGATGAAAATCCTAATATTTTCGTTTTTAGATTTGTCCCCATTCTTTGTAGGTATCGAGGCAAGGGAAGAGAGCTGCCATCGTTGGGCCTGCCCAATTTGTCCTTCAGTCCAGCTCATTGTGTGGATTGTAATGAGTTTACAGTCGTCTGGGTCAGGCTTGGTCCTGAATGTCAGGCCTGCTACATTAAGAGACTGAGGCAAACAGTGAACTCAGCTAGCCTGAAGTTAACCAGGCCTAGAAGAAAATTTTAAGGGTCTATCCAATTTCAAAAGCTTATGACAGATTTTGGGCTTTAGTTATACAGACTCATAACAAGTGGGAAAATTGTAAGTCCATCTCCTTAGGTCCTGTTGCGTATTTCTTGTTTCCCAACCACTGGGTAGGGCTGTCAATGAGTCGAGGTTGCTTGGTTCAACTCATCATGAGCTGAACTTGAGCCTCCAATTGAGCTTGTTTAGCTAAATGGATTTGATTGGTGAATCCAAATAGAAGTTTGGAGTCGAGTCTTAGATGTATGAGAAAATTGATTACTAAAAAAAGAGTATGAGAAAACAACTAAACTAGGTTATTATTATTATTACGTATGGTCTTGATGGACCTTGGACCAGCTTTCCTTATTAATAATGCCTAACCTATGTAATGTTGTGATGGTTCTCATTTCTTCATGTTATATAATGCACATATATTATTGACTTGATGGTCTTTGGACTGGCATGAGGTCCGTCCTGAGCCCAACAAATAATATTAGACTGTGCTCAAGCCTAAAAGCTAGTATCCTATTCCGCCCAGGCCCTGTTGGAGCCTGTAATAGTCTATGCAGGCTTTACTTCAGCCCTAGCCTGAGCCTAGCCCATGCACAGTCCTAGTCAGCAACAATGCACATAACAAGTATAATTTGGCATACCCATCTATATTTCTTAAATACCCTTGTCAAGGACATTGTTCCTAATGCCTGTTTGACATTTCTCGCAATGGAAATGGATGTTGATGGCGTATCAATCCTGCTGTCTTCTTTACGCCAATTAGATAGTCCACTGTCATTCTAGATCCTTGGCGGGGCGGGCTCTGTACACTCGAAATGAGAAAGGGTCAAGTAGCTAGTGCTGGTGGGTTGTCGGCTTCTAGTTCTCCGACGATCAAGTCAGAAAAATAGGGGGACTGTAGGAAGTAGAGTTCTCTTCTATTATGGTTTATGATGTCTCATACCTGGAGGATGAATTGGTGCACGTATTTATAGGCTCGAGTGCTGGTGTATCAGGGCAAATCTCGCATGTCGCTTTCTCCCATGTTCTCGCTTGGCACTGTTGCCCACTACTATGATATTTCTACTCTTCTCAAAATTTCATTAAGAGTCTTAGTCGATGAAAGTCAAATGAATTGGCCTGAGAGTTTTGTAAGTGCATTCAAGACTTCAGTAAAATATCTACTAGTAATTTCTCTAGAATGTTAGAAATGCTCTTGAACTTGACGGTTGCTAGCACTATGGCTAACAGTAAATAGAAATATTGCTAACTGTTCTTCAACTTTCACATGTTCGGAGTCATGCAATATATCTTGTTCTCGAATAATTTGACAAGGTCTTTTGAACACAGATGATTCTATATGACAAACCTCACAAAAACGTATTGAATGGCTATTAAGAATCCCTTGCACATAAGCTGCACCACTTAAAGTTGAGTTGCAACAAGGAGTTTTCCTCGTCATATGCAAATAATAAATAGCAGCAATTGCACTACCAATTTCTTCCATATCTTGCAATTCATCATCAGCGTCATCAAAGTCATCCATTATATGAAACTATACATAATCATCAAATTATTTATTCTCAAAGCACATAAATGAATATAAAAATTACAATCAAATTCTAAATTTAATGAAGTATGATGAAAACATATGAACATTCAACCTATGATAAATTCATTTATATATGCATCCAATCACACATAAAATAAAATAAAAAAGTTCATAGAACACTGCATTATCACAAAATTTAATATTCAATAGGGTCAAAAGCAAAAAAATACCATAAAAGCAACAAGGCCCATAGAATTCGCATCCAAATTCTTTTTTAAAAGTTTTATATTCAAATGTGTAGAATTACAAAAAAAAAGTGGGGGTATTAGATGCAAGATAGTCATTCTTCCCATAGAGTTCATAGCCAAATTAAGTGGCGAGAACCTTTAATTGCCATAAAAGCAATAACATTTTTCTCATCCTTAAAAACATTAACGGCTTTTGCAAACTCCATATCATCAAACTCTTGTATTTCGTACAAATCTTTTATGCAATTATGATATAGGGTTTTTTCATTTGATTTGGCTCTTTACACTACCCTTAGCTTAGATGTTGATGCCAACTCATGAAGTGCCTCTGCTATCTTATCCCCAACTTTACGATGCACTCTTTTACGACGATGTGAATATTTTGGAACACCAACTGTACTTTTTCTTTTGTTGGGTATCACCTATGTAAAATATCAAATCAGAACTTGAAACAAATTTCTCAAGAACCATATCAACTTCTAGAGCTACTTGAGTAGTAGGCTCTGAAGATTGCAATGCTTCTGTGTTGCTAGTTCTTTCTTCTGATGCCACATTCACTTCATTTGCAACTTAATATTTTTCAATGGCTCTTGCACATAAACCATATGTTACTAAATGTTGATTTAATTATTCATCAATAATTTTGTATAGAAGTTTACCTCCAAATATTATCGATAGTTGATTTTCAATGAAAAACCCTTACGCCTAAAGCTCTTTGCTTTGTTATGTACCTATATATACATTATATAAGCTTCTTATGATACCTACATATTCTTGTGATACTTTTATAAATATAATTCAAGAAAAGGAAAATAACATACCACAAGATAACTATTTCAAACATGGTTTTTAGCCGTAACCATTTGTTGAGTTATATCACAACCAAACCCACTCTGAGTAAGAAGTGCTTTGACAACACCATAGTTTTTTTTTAATCACAATATAGTGATTTCTTATTTGTCCCTCCTCAAACTTCAAGTTAAATTTCTTATTGAAATCCATCATCGTAGCTCTAATCACACGAGGCTTAAATCCATTTTGAGACATTTTTCCAACATTATACGGATCGATAAAATGACGAACCAAATATGAATCACGTAATGATGTTCATTATGCCTTCTTCTTTCGATCTTGAGAAGCTTCTTCCATATTAGTCATCTTTGGATCTTGAGAAGCTTCTTCCAAACTAATCATTATGGTATAAGCATAATCAAACATTGATCAAGTTAAAACAAACCCAATATGGATAAGAAGAAAGCCAAAAAAACCCACCAAAGTGGCTTGTAACAACCTTAAGAAGCTGACGATGTGGTTCGTAACAATTGTAGGAAGCTGATGATCCAAATAAACTCCCACACAACCTTAGGAGACATTGTAAGAATTACCAGATCTGGTATTTAATGAATAACTAGTTCTTTAAGCTGATATATAAACATAAAAACTATGGTTAGAGGTCTAAAAAAAGGCAACTCTTATTCTTCCATTAATAATAACACTCAAAGTTGAAGATTTGTAGTTTTGAATAATGTAAACTTATGTCCACATGAGATATAACAGAAGATAAGACTCATTCGCTACCAACATCCACTAAAATTCTAGGAGAATCCATCTAAAGAATATCATCAAGATCTAAATTCAAAGCATCAATTCTTTCATGTCAATCCAGACCCATTACTATCATTAAGTAAAATTACAACTTTAGAAATCCATGAACTATTGTAGTGGATAGGTAGGACATGTCTAACTATTTTTTGCACTCTCCACACACACAAACATGGTTACTTAAAGAAAATGAAACTAAATTAAAAAAATTTGGGCCAAACCAAGGTTACTTGTAGAAGAAAAAAAAATTACTAAATAAATAACACTTAGGTTACTTGTAGAAACTTCATATCTTTAACAACAGAAAGAAAGTGAAAGCAAGTCAACTTCAAAGAAACAAAACCAAAACTAGGACTCATTGAAGATGATGATCTACTCTACTAAACTGAGAATCAGTGGTAATCCGTTGTCCAATAGATGGATCAGAATGAGAAGTACCAAAAAAATTTATTTGCAAAAAGCAAAAAAAAAAACATATCCCTAAATTCTAAAAAGAGAAAGATCAAGTTCAAAGAAGCAAACCAAGACAACAAGATGAAGAACTAAAGACCAATTGAAGGAAAATAAAAATGTAAAAAAACAACAACAACAACAACAAAAAGTGTCTTTATTTTCTATTTGACAATAGATAAGAGAAGTGTATTTCTACAAATTAAGGCACTTTTTCAATTACCTTCTTTAATGAGGCTAACTTAGATGTAATAGACCGAATCTAGTTTGTAAAGTAAGAATATAAAAGCAGTATCAATGCATCAGTTTCACAATATAAAATGTGGAACCAAAACCCTCGCTCATAGGACACCTCAACTACCTAGCGTGCTTCTATTTTAAAACTGTTTTGAAAATTATTTATCACCCTATTGCTCAAGTACAAGCTCCTAGTGACTAGTTGAAAATCTTTCATCGCCATTTAAATAAAAGGAAAAGTAAATTTCCTTTTAAGCAGTGAAGATGGACTATTTCCTTCAATGTCCTAGTCTGTAAATCCCTCATTGATTACCTTCTACCCCAGATCTCAAAGAAAAAATGGAAATCCATCCTTGAACATGAATACCGAGGTTTTATAATTGTTTTTTCACAAATCCATATATAGATTAAGAATAGAATCACCAATCATTTTCACAATTTCACAAAAATTAATTGAATATAGAAGTTTTTTTTTTTTAATGAATAATCGCATATAGAAGTTAATCTGAATTTTATCCACTTTGTAAGAATTGCTTGTATTGCAATAAGGGGAAAGTAAAATGAATAATCCAAGCAAAAAGTTATATATATATATATATATAAGGGGAAAGTAAAATGAATAAACCAAGCAAAAAGTTATATATATACATATATATACATATATGTATGTATATATTGGTAGAGAAAGCTGAAATCTTCACAACCATCTTAATTGAACATGTGCACCTAATCCACTTTCTAAGTATCAATTTACTGAAATAGAATGTAAAAAAAAAACCAAAATAATAATAATAATAATCTTCACAACCATCTCAATGCAACACTATATACCCACCCACCTAGATAGAACGACAAACAAAGAAACTAAAATATATTAAAAATAAGAATCTACCAACTCAAAATAGCGAAGAACCAAGAAAAACACCACATCCAAATATTGAAATATATCAACCAATCACTCTTCCCCGATCTAAATAAGAACCCAAACATGAGAAGCAAAACAGAAAACCAAATACAGCCACCATCAAAAGCATAACAAGAACTACAAAATAGAAGAAAAAAAGGTAAAGAATACCAAGAGACCTTTAGAAAATGGTGGCAATTTATAAAAAAGAAATATGAATAACCCTTTAGAAAAAAGAAAATGGTGAATATAAGCCAAGTGCAGCACAACTCACTTCTATATGACCATCTAGAGAGAGAGAGACCAACAGACCAAACTCTTTTTCTTCTTCTTCTACTATCTATCAATGGTGCAAATCAAGACAATATAGACCCATTTGAAAGCCCTAGCTAATGCGGATGATGATGGGCTTGATGATTCAGTTAATCAAGATCCAAAGCACC